>JAUZSV010422130.1:0-10704 GCA_034780495.1 Parotocinclus cesarpintoi
ATATTTAAAAGGCCCCTATCAACCCAAATGGCTTAAGATAGTTTGTAAGCTTTTTTAAAGTTAAAAATGTCTCTCACGCTAATAAGGTCAGTATTTAAAAATTAAGGTGAAAAAATTCCTGTTTTAAATTTCTTGTTTATGTTATGTACATTTACATATTTTTGTTCAATCTATTCTCAGTAGGTGATCCCTGTCCTGTCACATTTGGGATTGTTGCATGCTGGAGGAAAGATGTTGTGAAAAACATGTTGTGCTGTTCCTGGCTGTCAAAGCTTTTCGCTGCGTAAGCTTCCAAAGGATCCAAGCTTGCAAAGGGATTGGCTTATGTTTTTTCAAAATTTTATTGACGCTTCTGAGCATTTCAATCCAACTTAAAAAATATTCTTGGTACATTTCAGTCTGGGGCAAGGCACAACACAGGGCAGACTGTGTGAAGAGTTAATGGTGAAGGACGGTTCAGTTCAGTTCAGTTCAGTTCAAAAGCAAAATCAGCTATTATTAATGCATTTACAATTTCTACAGGTTACTTATCATAAGGAAGATTTTCCAGTTTAATTTAAACAACCCTTACTTGGCTAAATGTGTAGTGCATATGGTGTAGTTGTAGTAATAGTGCATAAAGAATACAAAAATTTTGTTAACACTACTTATCCTATCCACTTAACATAGTTGTAGAAGTTAGCTGACAGTCCCTCAGTTTTCAGTTGAAACATGACATAGCATGGTTATCTGTGAAATGTGAGTAGCTTTAGATTGGGAAACTGCTCTTATTTGTTAATCAGATGATTAGATGATAAATTAGATAAGATGTAAATAGCCTGCAATGATCATGTATTGTAATGGACAAATAACTGTTTACCTTGTTTTCCTTATGTCGCCAGATCATCTGTAAGTGTTTATACTTTATCATTACTCATTGATCAATATTTAGAATCACTAGGTGTGTCTAGTATTATGATTTGGGTACATTCTTTTTTAAATCCTGCCCTGCATTCTTCCAATTCTCGGATTTCCAGCCTTGGCCACATGGAACATTAGACCATGTTGGTACAGATACTGTCAATACTTGAACTCCAGGTTCACTGGCGCATCCTTCTTCCAGATCTAAAAGCTATTCAAAGTTGCTTCAGTTGAATTTTAATGAAGTGAATAAGGTGATTATCAGTGCAATTGTGTACCTGCTTTTGTATTTTGGGCATTTAATGCAATATGTTTGAAAATCTTTAAATGTAACACCTACAGAATGCATTCACCAGCTGTCAGCCATATATTGAAGACAGCACAGGAAAAGTACCTCTGCCGTTTAACTCAGGAAGTCAAGGTGAGTGACATGAGAACAAACTCATCAGGCAAAACAATTCATTTAGTTTCTTGTTATTTTATTAGCTGTATGAATCTGTTATTATAAGCAAGCCCTTAATTTGGAATTGATTTTAAACATTTGATTTTAACATTTAAATGCTCAGTTCAGTTCTGACTTAAAGCATACAATATTTTTTTCTTGTCTGTTTAGACAGAATTTTAATTGAATATATGAAATACTGTTTAATGGGTCCAACTCAAATGAAACAAAAAAATAAACAAGTTGTAGGCTAACTGCACGGAGCACATAATGAGAATGACAAAGTATTAATACCGTTTCATTTAACTGCCTCGAATGTAAAGTTTATTGCCACTCTGATTCCATTACACAGTGTTTTTTAATGTCTATATTTTTTCATGTCATCAAAGTGAGATATTTTTTCACATTTAAATTTTGTTCAAAATATTATACAGAGTTATTTGAATATTACATAGAATTTCAAATCATGACCCAACTAAACTCATTAAGTACATTTTTCAGTAAGCCATGCATGAAAAATGCATACCATTTGCAGAATGTCTTTCAATGTTTGTTTGTTTGTTTACTTGTTTATTAAATAGAAAATGTAAAAAAATAAACTAATTTAAATACTGTAAATGCAGCAGGCCCCCCATCCAGTAGCCTGCTCTCTGACACACCAGCACACACCTCTTATACCAGTACTCCCTTGTCATGCTCTGATTCACCCATCTATTAGCCCCTTAGTCCATGCATCTGTTTCTCATTATTGTTCATCACTCACCTGTATTTAAGCGCCTCACTGCAAAGTCTCTTTGTTTGCTTAAACTCTTAGCGCTCTTCCTTGAAACTCGTTCATCCTTCAGCACCAGACTACCTTGCCTGACCTCACTTCTTGTCTTAGCCCTCATCAGACCCTCAATTTGGCCTATCCTCTTCACAGCCAATGTGAATTGGACTTGCATTGATTCTCACCCTTCTCGTGTCTGACATTTTGTACCTTTTAGTGCTTATTAACAAATTGTGATGTTATGAACCTGCTATGCTGCATTAAACTCTGATCCTTGACTTGCATTGGACTTTGCTGGCACTGATATAAGGGGAGCAGGTTTGGTCCCACAAGCCCTTTTTGCTCAATATCAGTGGCCTCGCACACTGAAGCCATTTCTGAACTGGTTAATTATCAGTGTGAACCACCGCTATCTGGACCAAGGTAGGTGAGGAGTCGAAAGACTATGAACTCTTTTTTCATCTTCACAAAGTTTGTTTAACCACCCCATGAAGGCAGGGTTAGTGGGGAGATACTTTTCATTATGTACCAGGTTCAGAATTCTGTTGCATGCTATGCGTTGGAACTCCACACCCTCACTGCGGCTGAAACGAGTCAGTGCTGCTCTCTGCCCTTCAGCATGGTGTGCAACACGAAATTCAGTCTGAACTGTCCTGTTAAGGTGCTAATCTTACCCTGTACACCTTCATTAATCTGTCTGTCAAACTCAACCAGCTCTGTGGCATGTGCTGCTATCTTCACCTGTACCTTTAGGTGCTCTGAAACCTAGAACTCACATTCCTGAGGGCATCAGTGCAAGTAGAATCTGTTTACTACTCTGTTTACAAGTGTTGTCTTTGCTGGAAGGCTGAATTTTGTGTCTACTGTGGTTAAAGTCAGCATCGGAGGTCAGAGTGTGATGTCAGCCCCAGTAAATTCTGGAGCTGAGCACACATTCAAGATGGCAACTTACTGGAATTTTTCTTGCTGGCCTAATCAGGTGACATCTGTATCTGCCTACACACTAAACATACCTGCTCACTAAACATACCTGCTCTCTTTTGTTCTAGTTTTAGATTTTTAAGTATTTTTACATTTCTTCTGTTCTGTCCTCTGCACTACTGTAACACTATAAATTTCCCCATTGCGGGATTAATAAAGGATTATCTTATCTTATCTTATCTTATCTTATAACTGTGTCAAGATTGAATGGAATCTCAATGGAGTCTATGCCATGAAGAACTGATACTACTTTGTAAGCAAAATGGAGGCCCTACCCAGTACTACAGGGGTCCTAATAAAGTACACGATGAGTGTATACAGCATATGCTGAACATTATTGTGTTTGAAATGTAAAGACACTATAGTGTAAACTTTTTTTATTACACACATTTGTGACCTAAGAATGCATTTGTATGTTCTCTTACATATTTTCATCTTGTAATTGTTGAATAATTTTAAACTCTGATGCTGGGTTTAGTACATTTGTGATTTTTGCCCATTTTTATGTAGCAAAATGAAAAGTATTAGAAATTAAGTTAAATTAAAGCTGGCATTTACTGTGTATAGATTTTAAATATTTTTATTTTAGAAAGGTACCAATATATACAGAATGCTTTTCCACTGAAAAGAATCAGATAGGCTGATGCAGGGAAACACATGCTGTTAACCAGCTTAATAGAGATTTAGAATAGACCATTTAGTGTCAGTCTGAAACAGGGAGTTAAGAGTAATCCAACATCTGCTACTACAGCTCAGGACTAGCTTCCTAAATTGTTTACAGGGATTGTTAAGCTGAGATTTAGACACTAACTGAACATTTAAGGGGTGACTAAGCATAACGGGTGTGGTATAGTTTTCAAAATGACTTGTTGTATTTATTTTGCAACCCATCAGCGATTTTAAAGATATTAGGAAAGGTAAGACATATAACAAATAATGCATTGTTATGTTGGTTGTATGTGGTAAATTGTCTATTGTCTGGGGTACATTTTTACAGAGATAAAATGTTACAGTGGAACTGAAAACGCTTGCAAAATAATTCCAGCAAAAGCATCTATATTGTTTTATATTTATTCCAAATATCTCTTGTATACAAAAATCAATTACTAAGATACGTTTAAATAAATGTAATGTATAACAAATCTAACTACTACTTTTCCTGTTTTAATTGTCTTAAAAAAATTATTCATTAAAGATTTAGTTATTATTTTTATATGGATTCTTAAAAGACTTTTAAAAAATAGCTTTTTTCAAGTACACTCCTATTCATAGTGATAATCCTGATATCCTAATGTTAGCCAGCCTCTTCTGTGCATTGTTCTCCGTATAATGAGCCACTTTAGTTTCTCTAAAAGACAGATTGTGTGTTTTAATTGTATTAGTTAAACGACAGACTGAGGGTGAATACTAGTTGTCTAAAGGGAATGGAGGAAAAATTAGATTAGCACTGTCTGATTCTGGCATGTACGATGCAGTGAGCTACATGGTAAATCCAGAAATCATTAATTAAGTTAAGTGCTTACTGGTCAGAATGAATGGGTAAAACCAGTGTCACCAATTATTTATTAGGGAAAATAAATCTTTTGTCAGTTATTTTCAGGTGTTATTTTCAGTGTAGTTTTTAATATGCTAACATAACAGTCATAATAGTCACTGTGGTATAATTAGTGACATTGATTACATGCAGACCACTACTGGTTTTGGCATGTTTATTATTATTCATAAATGAATTAATTTTTTTATTTGCTTGGTCAGAGTCATGGGGAAGCCAGTGCCTAACCGGAGACACAGGGTGGTAATCCATCATAGGGCACAGGCTCACATGCTAAGGGCAGTTTAGAAACTCCAGTTAACCTAGCAGGCATGCCTTTGGACTGTGGAAGGAAATCAGAGCACCCAGAGTAAACCCATATGTACACAGGGAGGATCCAGGTCCTTCTTGCAGAAATGTTTATAATATGAACAAGTACTATTATTAGTAGCGATAGTAGTAGCTTTGTCATTCACTCATTCTAAATGCATGTGATGCTTGAAAACGAATTAACTTGCTTAAAAAATTTAAACAATCAAAATGTTATGTAGTATTGAAGTTATTTTATGTACTTGAAGTTTATCAGATGTTCAAAAACTTGGGGCTCTCATTGCTCTCAATAATCCAGACAAATTTTACTTGGTTGTGTCAGACTGTGTCCAACACAAACTTAAAGCAAGTTAGTCGGATTTTCCAACTTTAACACAATGTTTGTAGGAGCTTGCGATATTTAAAATCTCCTGAACTCCTGAATTAATTGCAGTGGACTGTGTATGGTCTCTAACATTTCTAAAATGTCTTTATCTCTGTGGTGCTTCCAATATTTACACATATTGGTATGTACATTGTGCCCACCATATTGGACATATTGCTCACTGGCTAGAGTTAGCTTTGCCCAACAGGAAATCTCCTATTTTGAAAACTTAGTAGTTCATTGGTATCCTATGTAATTTGATCAATATAAGCTGTAGACACGTGTTGATAAATTTTAAACACGTAGCCAGTTGGAGTATGTGAGCTAAATCTGATCTGAAGCAACATTTGCCTAGATCTAGTGCTTCTTTCCCTTCCCTTTCTCCCTCCAACTTTTCATGACAGAAGTGAGTCTGACATGAGGAAGGAAGTCAGCAGGGTCACGCTGGTTTATACCAAGAGTAAAGCAATTCTAAATTCTTATAACTGATCCGTATGAGCACTTTACAGTAAAGGAATTAAAGGAAATGTGATTACTGTGTGAAAGTGAAATAGCTCTATTGTGAAGCTTAGATCCTTGGGATCTAAGGATGTGTATAGTTTTTGCTATTGTGAGTCTTCTAACCTCAAGTTTCAAAGGGGTAGTGTGAATTTTTGTTAGGTTAGAACACAAATAAGGGGTTAGCAATCACAGGAAGAGTGACGTGTCTCAGGGCCATGCTGTTTGATAGTGATCTGGTGAAGAAAGTCATACTGAAAGAAAGGTCAAAGCAGTGAGAAGAAATGACCCCAGAGGATTTTGGCATGATGTCATTTCTACAAGAAATATGAGTCACTGGTGTGTGTGTGTGTGTGAGTGTGTGAGAGTGGTATGTCTATGTTGGAATGGCTATTGTTGTCTTTCTGACTGTGTGTCGGAGTGTGTCAGTGTGTCGTTTGGCGAGATCAAGCTTGAGGACAGAGAAAGAAGGAGAGAGAGTGTTCCTCTGGGTCCAGATGACTCCAGTCTCCTCCCTCATTTCTGAAGTAGTGGCACGTGGCTCTACCAGGCTTTGTTAGACAGCATTAAAGCTTTATATCACAGAGGACAAGAGTTGGCACAGACATCAGCAGTTCTTCAACTACAGCTGCTACAGGACTATAGTGGTATTCAGGAGGACTTTAATAGGAATACATAGGACCCAGGTGAGGCAGATGTTTATTTTCAACTATTTAGTCAAATTATAATATACTTTATGCATGTTTATTGCTCATCAGCTGCTGTTTTTTTGTATCTCTGACCACTTTCTTAGGTAACAGAACTGCCATGTCATTAGTAGCCAGTAAGGCACCTGCTACTCTCTATACTGAGAGAGCTTGGTTCTTGTGTGTTTGTAATGATAAGTCCAGCAGACGATGCCATATTTCAGAATAAATGTTCATTTTGATCATTTTCGTACCTCGCCAAAAACATTTTCTTATTTTCAGAAGTCTAATTACTTTTTCTTTACGCTTTAATTCTGTGATGGTTGTATGTAAGTGACATATTTGATTTTAAACAACCTATTACGTTACCTATGTATATGTTCCATTCTATGCACCATAAAACCAAAAGTTTGTAGACACCTGAAATTTTAATTTAAAAACGTGGTTGTAAGTGTGGAATTTGTTCTCCCTTTGCCACTACAACAACCCTCACATCTTTTAGAATGCTTTACACTATAGGCCAGTCCAATGTTGGACAATAAGCCCTAAATAATTATTTACATTCCAATTCATCCCAAAACTCCCTGATGGTGTTAAGCCAAGCTAAACTGGTAAACAATTTATTTACTTTTTATAGGGTCATTGCATAAAGTGGCTGCACTGAATTGTAGGTTAGGTGCGTCAATATGGATCTGTGATATGTATGAGTCATGAGAGTCACTGATGTGTTACGTACAACCCATTCTACTGTCACTGGTTGCCTGTTGAGATTCCATACCCATATGTTTCATATTATGAACCTTTCAGTGTGTGGGTCAAATAATAGAGATCACTAATTAGAAGGGGTGTCTACATATTTGTGGCTTCATAGTGTATGATTTAATAAATCTAAAGCAGACACATTGCCGAACATAATAATTCTGCGATATATTCAGGCTAACCATTGTCCTTAGGGCTAAATCACTGGAGGTATACTTTAAATGCTTCCTTTCTATTATTCAAGGGTAAAAGAAGGCTTTTTGATTGATACATTTTGTAAAAGGCATTAATATAGTAACTCAGATATCCACCAGCTAATACAGTGTTAGTTGAGATAATTCATCCTTGTTTTTTGTTATGGAATAATGATTGACTGCAGGATTCATTATAATCTACTATACATATATTTGATGGCCTGTTTTGGAGGTGACTGAACTGTTGGTATAATGTTTCCTATGTTTATTATCATTTTGTATCTGTTTACTGCAGACCAGCTTCACTGACACCTAAAATATAAAATAGTTGTGTTTAAATCACTTTAGATGTGATTGTTTCATGGATGTGTCCTTACCCAACCTTATACATAAAATGCTGAATAAGTATCAGATTGGATTTTAAATATTCTCCAGATCATTCAACTGACATACTTTATTTTGTGATTGTGTGTGGTGTGACTGACTTTCTTTAGAATCATGAGTACTGGAGTGAAGCCTGCGTCTCAGGATCACAGTGGCTCTGGGATACCTTTGCCTGGGACAATAGTATCCTTCACCAAGAATACCACCAAAGCTTTGAGCAGCAGCCACCTGTGTTCACCTACACAATATCATCCACGTGGGCGTGGATCTGCCAACTGCAGCACTGCTTTCCATGCTAACTCCAAGGAACTACTAAGAGAAGCATCCTCAAGGATTCCATTCCAACAGCAGAGACTAACTCCACTTAAAACCTCACTCAACCGTACAATTGGGACCCGCTCTGCCTACAGTAGCCCAAGAGTTCCCAAGAAGGACATACTGCGATCCAAAGACACACTGGATCTTCATAAAATTCCTCTGTCAAAAGAGAGTTTTGGAGACATTGCAAGGAATGGCAACAAAAACTGTAGAACAAAGCAAGTTCATTTCAAAAGTTTGGATAATGTTAATATTCAGCCGTCTTGTATGGAGACGCAGGAGTTTCCCACAGGAAAAGTTAAGGAGGCTCTTCCCCATCTCAAAAGAACGAATGGGAATTTAATTTGGGCAACTTCTTCTGGTAATCAACCATCCCTAAGCAAACAAAGAAGCAACTTTAAAAACTCAAGAATAGCTATCACAGCAAATGCTTGCAAGCCTACAGTCGAGAAACCCAGAGCAAATATCATAAATTCTGCAGATGAATCACCACGAATGGCTGCGGTGGCACCTTTTAGGTTCAGGTAATGTCCTGTAATAGCAACTATATCTCACCTGGCAGTATATGTAAAATACCTTAAGTTACACATTTAGTTTATATATATATATTATTATTTTTTATTTTTTTTCTTCAAAAATGAACGTCAGCGGATCCGTGAAACAAGCAATAAAAGAAGTCTGGCCTAGTAAATAAATAATGAATAATAACAAAACAACACAGCAGTGCAGGACTTCATTAGAGCCGGATCCTCCTAGAAAAAGATAGTTGAAGCTCCAAATCTCCGCTTTTTTTAATACATGTATAAAATAAAATTAATAAAATAAGCAATATTATTAAAAATCACTGAGCTACTGGACGGCGAGGTTTGGAAACGGAGAGAAAAAATAAAGAAAACAGACAGTTAGGACAACGCAGGTCATTTTATAAATATAGATTCCATTTCGAAGGTTACTGTATTCCGTGTTGCGCCATCAGCACTGTTGTGATTGTACGTTAGCGATCCCCTACCTGATGTCTTCGAAACAAAGCACTGCAGTTCAGATGACTAAAAATTGGACTGAACTTTTCAGAAGTGTTTCCAGACGACCCACGTTTGATGCCACTTTGTTTTTTTTTGGTTTTTGGTTTTTTTCTCCAGACTAGTCGACCCCAGCATCCCACATTCTAGCATAAGCCCTGCACAAGAGAAAGAGCCGAGTGCCCGTGCTTGGTCAGGACGCCCCCCGTGGGACCGCTACTCGTTTGCATGGAGTTAAGAGAGGCGGAGGAGTGATGTGGGAACCTATTAAAAGAAGGTTGACGCTTGGGTGAAGGATCTGGCACCTTCCTTATCTACAGAAGGCTTCTGACAGACCAATTAACATTCCGAGCATCTTCAGACGCGCTCAGAATAGGAAACGCTCGGCCCTTAAAAAAGGTTCGACGCGCTCGCTTAGAGGGGCGTGGGCCTACATTTGGGCCGCAGGACGTTCTGACTTCGTACCGCCAGAGATGCATAAAGTACTGGAGTAGAGTAGTGAATTAAAAGTACAAGTACTGTATCAAATTCGCTTTCATCACCGTCTCCATTCTCATTTAAAGTCCAAGAATTTGGTGTTGATGGTGGTGTTCCTGGATCGTCCAATCATAAGCCAGCTTTATCAAACCCGATGATAGACGTCTACTACTCTGGCGTTTATACTGTGAGTTTGGTTTGATTCATAAGGTTCTTTAAAAGAGTAACGAGTAACGATTCGGCACATGAAAAAAATGTATCGGAGTAAAAGTATTAAATTCATTACAAATATGTAGTGAAGTAAAAGTAGAAATAGGAGAAAAAAACTAATATTCCAAAATAGTAAAAGTACTGTATTTAAGTACTTAAGTAGTTGTACTTCGTTACTACACATCTCTGCGTACTGCCGGTTCTCCTTTTACGGCCCGTATGAAGTACGAGATTTGAGCGGCTTAACTTGGCTGCTCCTGTTACAGCGGTGAACAGGACGAGGGAAATAATCAGCTAGATTGGAAACACTAGAATAATCTAATCAACCCGACTGTAAATACTTTTCTATTTTTGCCCCTTTTCTGCACAGCAAAAGCTGCTAATTAGAACATTAGCATACCAATGGTGGCTCTAAACATTGTGCTCTGAGCCAGGCGCTTTTGAAACACGCTAACAGGAAGGTGACAGGACTTTGACTTTGGAAGGAAAAATCTATCAGCAGAAATGCCCTTAAACACTTTAATATGGACACAGCAGAACGATTTCTTATTACTGTTCCTTTCTTTATTCTTACCGGTTTGAGCTGCTCTCTCACACCTGCAGCCTGAAATCTATCAGCTAATATCATCCAGGGGTAACCAAGTAACAAGAACATGTCTCTCTGTCTCTCCCATTGCCTCTCTCTCTGTCTCTCTCTCTCGCTCTCCATCTCGCTCTCTCTCGCTCTCGCTCTCTCTCTCTCCGTCTCTCTCGCTCTCCGTCTCTCTCGCTCTCTCGCTCTCTGGGGGGGGGGGGGGGGGGGGGGGGGGGGGGGGGGGGGGGGGGGGGGGGGGGGGGGGGGG
>JAUZSV010422141.1:0-18394 GCA_034780495.1 Parotocinclus cesarpintoi
ATATAATAGGATTTGTTTCGGTACTTTAGGATTTGGTCCGAATAAGCGGCTGGTCCCATTAACAGGTGGTCCTATTAACCGGAACCGACTGTATTTCAACTCATCAGTTGTTTTACCAGTGCTTAGCTCGTTAAGTAACCCCTATTGAATGTAATATACAGTTCACTTTATGACAGTATCATTTTTACATGTACTGGGCATCAAAATACTACAACTCTAATTAGCCTACATTTCAACCAGGCTAATCTAGGCTAGTCGGCTGAGACATTTTGTTTCTACCACTGCTTTCCCTTTTCTGAAATTTCCTTCAAGATCATGCTCAGTCGACAGACTTGCTGTCATAACAGATAAGAGCCTAAACGAGTGAATAGGAAAGAAAGACTAAAAGATGAATGTGAGCTAAAACTAGTTAGCAAGGGTTCAAGCTAAAGATTAGCCGAAGAGTTAGTTACAAAGAAGGGGTCTGACTGAAGACAGCCAAAAAGAGAACAAGGGATCATGGGTGATGCCCCTGTGCCCCCTGCGGTGCAGAAGAAAGGCCATGTCTCTCCTCACGTTCCTCTGGCTGTTTAGACTGGACTGCTTCAGGCTCCTCCATCATCGCCCTGTACTGCATCGTAAATCCCACAAAAGCTCTCTTCTCCTCGCGGCCTGGAAAAATGGCTCATGCACGTTCTGAAACTGCCAACGCTGAACAAATTGTCTTAATTCCGTCCAACTATGTCTATTTTAGTCGCAAAAATGCGTTTGATTATCACGGATGGATCTTAACATCAAGCAAAGTAGCTGGGTGCCCTCCTTCACTATGGTTTTGACACCATGGCTACTTCTAGAGACGACGTGGCGAAAAGTCAAATTTACACTTTTCCACTTACCCCTAATGTAGTCAATCAGCCAAGGCATGCTCTGAGTCTGACATGCTTTGGTTTTGGACAAGGTGGTTGAAGCTAACAAGTAATGGAAGTATAAAATAACCCTGCAATCTTTTCTGTAAATACCACTGCAATTAAGAGAACTATTATAAGAAATGGATAAGCCTTGTCAATTAGGTCTCACAGCCCTGTTTTAAATAAGCCACACCATTTGGCCAGGCGCTGTTCTGCCAGCTCTGACAATCATTTTGTATAGTATCGTTCACTTTTTATCCACAGCTTTAACATTTGTCAGTAATGACTGTCATTACTCATAAACCTAGGATATCCGACTGGTTACCATTCTCTGGACTTCTTACAAGTACATTGACGTAAGTACAATGACAAAGTAAAGCGCTTTGTACAGACAACAAAGAAGGCTTACACCCAAGAACTTCTAATATACATCCAAAGAAAGACTAAGGAAAGAAGTCCACCATTCATCTCTACAAAATCTCTACCCAATATTCTGCTGGCCAAGCGCTTCAAACTGAACGTCCCGTTGCTGTAACCTTGTGTTTGTTGTTGAATGGACTTTGATGCCGAAGAGAGATGTTACTTAAACTAAATAAACAAAAGTATTGAAAAAGTATTAAAAGAAATTGTTTTTGACTTGGGAAGTCACAGAAAGAACACTCCACTACCAGCCAGATTACACAGACAAGCAATTTAATGGCTGTGGAGAAAATCCTGGTTCTGCCTTCTGAAGATGGAAAAGGCCATACGTTGCATGTTGTGAAACATGCTGTTGCTTTTGGACAAATAAAAATAGAATGGCTAGCTTAATAATGACAGTAATAAGGTAATTGGCTTTGGACCAGAAGGCTCATAATTCAAATCCAACCTCTGCCAATCTGCCACAGTTGGATCCTTAAGCGAGGCCGTTAACCCACACAGCTTGGATTGTAAGACTGTATCACCTCTGGAAAATTACCTCTGGTACAGGCTGTGGTAGCCTAGCGGTTAAAGTATTATACTCTATACCAGATTACAGGATTCAAATCCCACCTCTGCCAATCTGCCACAGTTGGGTCTTTAAGCGAGGCCCTTAAGCCACACTGCTTGGATTGTAAGATTGCATCACCTCTGGATAATGGTACAGGCTGTGATGGCCTAGCGGTTAAAGTACTGGACTTTGGACCTGATGGTCCAGAATTTAAATTCCACCTTTGCAAAGCTGCCACAGTTGGGTCCTTAAGTAAGGCCCTTAACCCACTGTAATCTGTGATCAGTTGTAACTTGCTCTGGATAAGTGCGTCTGCTAATTGCACTAAATGTAAATGGAAATGGTGTATAATATTGGGATTTAGGGTTTAGGATATTTGTCTGTGGCCCAGAGGGTCTAGAATTCAAATCCCTCTGCCAAACTGCCATCGATGGGCCCTAGAGAAGGCCCTTAACCCACAACTGTTTGAACTATAGGATTGTATCAGCTCTGGATAATAGCATATACAATTGGCACTTGCGGTTAAAGGCATGTCACTGAGGCCTAAAAGGTCCAGAATTCAAACCTCACCTGCCAAACAGCCGCAGTTGGGTCGCTGAGCAAGGCCCTTAAGCCACGACGGAAATGTTATCTCGTATCAGTCGTAAGTTTTTCTGGGTAAGGACGTCTGCTGAGTGATAAAAAAGGTCAAATGCATATTGTTATAATCCGTGTTGTTCCCTGGATCTGGATCTGATGTGTATACAGCTGCTCTAGACTGCAGTTTGGATAGTGACATTAGCCTAGAGCGGATGAGCTCCCTCGGTGAGTAAGGGAAAATAAATGAAGTGGTCAGGATTGGGATTTCCTTCATGTTTTCTTTTCCTCTGGTGCCTTTCTTCTCCTCTCTTTTCTTTCAATGAAACACGACCGACATCATTCCCCTGGTGTGTCTCCATCAACATGGGTCTGTAGAGTGAGGACAGCAGTCCGGGCGTGTGTGGATGATCAATGCTTTGTGTGTACATCTCTGAGCTCGAATGTGCAAGTGCAACTTCAGATGTGTGCCCGTGTGTGTAGACAGGCTCGTGGTAGAAGAATAGTGCACTTGATGTCGTTGATGTGCATGATGACAGTGCGCTCATTTTCGGAGGGTTTATTTAATACTTGCCCACTGCTGAGAGACGCTTTCTGCCTTCTCTTTGTCTGTCTCGCTCGCCCGCTACCCCCTCATCATGTCTGACAACACACAGCCAGCCCACTTTAAAAACAAACATTACTTTTCTCCAGGATCGTGCACAGTCACTTTCTCTCATCCACATACTGGATGAGGAAGAGGAAAATCTTGTTCTCGACGCTGCTTTTTTGGAAAGCATTATGGGGAAGGTTTATGCCAAAATATAACATCATGTGGCGCTTCGCTCGTCATTTCGTCTACTGACTTTAGCTAATTGGGTCAACTGTGGCGTAGCAGGAAGTCTTGGTGCCATACGTTTCCTGGCAAAAGGGTCTGGACCCTCGCTAATGGTTACTCTTTATGAGGAGCTTGAAGGCTCTTTAGCTTCCATGAGGATTGTGTCCAGGTGCTCCATTTTCCTGGCGGGCATGTGGCACACCTTACCCTACCATCAAAACGTTACAGCAGAAATCAACTATTTTTTCTATCTTCTATTGTACAGTTTTGCTGAACCTGTGTGAACTGTAGCCTCAGTTCCCAGTTCTTAGTTGAAGCCTATCTGCTTCAAGGATTGACATGTTGTGCATTCAAAGATGCTTTTCTGTATACCTCAGTAATAATAAGTGGTTATTTGAGTTTCCTTTCTATCAGCTTGACCTAATCCAGGCGTGTTTATAATAATTGTTTTCACTTCTCCAGCACTCTAGCTGATGTATTACAGTATTTCAGGCTGCCTTCCCAAAAATGGGCGTAAAAAACACTAACCAGAGCTGACCTGTGATAGAGACCTGTGTGTTTAAGGCAGCCAGATGTGAAGCTTAAGCCATTCTTGTTGGTGGTGAGCAAAATGTAACAAATCTGGAGTAATCAAGCACTAAAATCCATTTTCCGTCTTACACCGCACCACGTGGTTAGACCACAGAAAGGCAATTTTATTTCGGAGTATTTTGATTACGCACAATTTGCCTGCTCAATTTTCTGCCTTGTTTCCCATTTGAGAGCGTAGTTCTGCGTTGCTTAATTATCAGGACGTTCAACCGCTTTGAGGCATCTCATTTAAAAGCTGCAAACTAAACACGAACCAAACAAATCAAACTTTAATTCAGCCGACTTTACCGAAAAGTCAGACAAACGAATGTTTGCTTTTCGCACGAGCCCCAAAGTTTGGCGTCACAGGTCTTAAGAGATAACGTTTGCAACAATTTTACCCCCCACCCCCCCAGTGCCTTATTTCACACCAGACAAATCCCATTCCTGGAAATGGTCTAATTGAATGGAGGAGGAATTTAGGAATCCCACAATGTCTGGGCAGACCGAGACACTCGTTCAGCCTTTAGTAACAGAAACAATGGCAGAGAGAATGTTTGTATTGGATCCAAGGGCAATTTTCAGAAAAAATCACGTTTGATAAAACACAGAAGCAAGTTTGAAGTGTGTGGATAGACTGGTTTAAACTCAATACTTAGCTGGTGAAGAACAGATGTGTTTCCAGCTCTGCGATCCAAGTGACTGGTTTCAGTGATATAACCAAGGATTAAATCTCTGGAAGCCTTTGCGAGTCTTTGTGGCACTTTGTTGTGTTTTTTATGATTACAATCTTTTCAGGGTTAACGCATAATAATTTTACATAAAACTAATAAACTGCATTTGTGTTACGACATTTCTAAGAGGCAGCTGCTCGAAACGGCAGCTCTTAAGGTCCTGGGTTCAAATCCTGAATGGGATTGATGAAGGGCAGGTGGTGCCTGTACAGACCCAGCGGTGGTGCATCTATAACTGTGGTGTGTTTATGGCAAGCATATTCTAGACCACCACTGTAAATAAGTTCCAGTCCTAAGAGTGCTTTCCAGCAAGGTTAGTATATTTTTATTCTACATACACACTTTATACATACAATACAGTGTTTGATTAGTCTATAGGGAACAGTAGATAAACAACACTGCAGGTGGTGCTTAAGGTGTCTGCTCTGAGGTGCTCTGAGTTTGTGAAAATATCATTTGTCCAAAATTATGTATAAAAAATTAATTCAATAGATATTTGATAAGCTTATATTTGATTTTAGTTAAATGTTAGAGAGAAAGGAGGTTAAATAAGGGAATGTTTAACATACATAATGCATGTCACTTGTAATCATGCCATTGTAAATATGATTTGTCTTGTTTGTATGTTTTGAATGTTTAAAATAAATTCCAGTGACATTTAGAAGCAAAAGATTCTGGGTTTGATATATTCGACTTGGAACAGCCTACTGGAATTCTATTAAGTTTGAATTCACATGTTTTACTGTAGAAGGTTTTGCACTATAGTAGACAGATTTTTATTTTCTATTTTATTTCTTAAGACCACTCACATCGGATATACAGAGTGGGTCAAAAGCCACAGGACACACTTAAATTTCAACACAAAAGGGAAAATGACATGAATACCCCATCTAATACCTCATAGGTGAGGGGGGCTATTTTTAGACTATGTCAAGAACACGGCCGCCATCCTGAAAGCGGCCATATTGGATCAGGGGAAAGTTTTTTCAATGGGATGTTTGCTTTGTGCACCAAAGTTTGGTGTCACAGGTCTTAAGAGATAACGTTTGCAACAATTTTAACCACACCCCCTTTGCAGCTCATATCACACTAGACAAATCCCATTCCTGAAAATTGTCTAATTGAATGGAAAGCCGCCATATTGGATCAAGGGCAAGTTTTTCCAATGTGAAGGTGGTCATGTAGCATCTCAAAGAAGATCAGAATTGTCTTAGAAATTGATTGCCACGATCAGAAATCAGATTTGCAATATCTAATGTTTAATAACAATATTTGCAATAATACTTGTGGTTCGACACCCAGAAAAATCACCAATTTTAAGCAGCACTGTCACATCACTCATAGCCAAATTCAGAGAAACCGGGACTGTGGACGACAAGCAACATAGTGATCGTCTGAAGAACCGCTACCGACCAAGAAACTTCAACAACTTTTTTGCCAGACTTTTGCAAATCCACGATGTATAAGATACAGGTCTGGCTCACAGCTCAGGTTCTTCTCTAACACACACTTGTACATGCATGAGTTTTGGTTCGACGACTGATCCACAGAAACAGAAACACACGCTGATATGGAACATACTTAACATTCTGCGGTCCCATGAACTACTACAAATTACTACCTGTTGCCTTAGTGATGGTGTGGCAAACCGATTCAGAGGTTTAAGTGGTAAGAAGTTAATCACACTTCTGGACGCAGGGTGGGGACAGATATCTGCACACACACACACACACACACACACACACACACACGTACACACACACAGGGACAGGAAACCAGTGCACCCAGTAAAAGCATAATTAGAAACACACACCACTGTATTCAGGCCTATGATGGGCGTGATACACCCGCGACTGGCTCGAAAACGCACACACACATACAGACTGAGATCCAAAGCATGCTACGCCCTACTGATCCAATTTAGTCTGTTACAAACTAAATCATGATTTATAGAACAACATTCCGATTACTTCATGTGTTTATGCAAACACTCTGAAAACTAGCAACGCTGATTAAGCGCTACTTGGCGTATTAGCAGTTTTCACGAGGAGACGTGGACGTTTATTGATCTGCTGTTAAACGTCTAAATTTGACCTTCTGTTTAACGTTACAGTTCTGTCTCTCTGTTACACTTGATGCATGGTGTTAGGACACCTTTAGTGCTGTATGTTACAGCCTATAGTACGGTGTCACTATTGCTCTTATTGGTTTGTGTAATTTTATAGAAACCAATATTTGATTTAATATATGAGTTTATGGCTCAGGTCCTGGTCACTATGCATTGTCTCTTTATATATGGTGAATTGAATAATTGTCTATTGTTACTAATCTACCCGAGAGTCAGGGAGGATCTGGAAACATCCTGTAACAGCAAACCTTTTTGCCTAGCAGATTTTTTTCGAAGTACGTGGACAAGCAGTCCTGGGAGCTCAAAAAAACTAAAGCCGATTGAAATGACACTGGAGATATTTACTTTCTTCATCGAGTCGGGAAAAAGTGTAAATTTTTTGCATTGCGATTGCTAGATATACAAAGTACAAAAACCGAACCATTGCCCTCAGTAGATTCCTGATGATCTTAAAGTCTGATCTGCACCATACATGAGCTATACTTCATACTAAGTATAAAAATATCCCGCCTAAGGTACCACCCCAGTGTCGAGTGCTTATACCCTCCGAGGTACAGTTTAGCACTTTTCTTTCCCAAATCACTTTCACATCTGTTTGATACTTTTGGTTAGGTTGTAAATTTAAGCAGACCAGAGGGACCTGCGGAAAGGAGAGGCTGGAAAAGTTGCGAAAGTATTTCATTGGTCAGAAATGCGGTGACGGAGAAATGCTAAATACGGTCTTGGGCAAAAGTTTGGGCATCCCTGGTCAAATGGCATGTTTTTTTGATTCTCTAAATGAAACGACTCAACTTCTACAGGGAACAAATTAAAATGTCTCAGATTTGGGCAAAGTTTCAATCAGAAAAACCTGAATTAAATTAGAAACGTTTCCAGACGATCCAGAAGTGTTCTTATAGTCCTCAGGACTATATTGGGTAATTCGTTTTTTCTTTTGGTTCATTAAACATTTTATTAGAGCTGCACCACAAAAAGATTGTTTCAAACTGAAATAAGGTGGAAGAACTGGTCCAGAGGGCAGCGACCAATGCAGATAGAAAAGAAGCCTCTTTGTGTACGGTTTGACAAATCTTCATTCAGCATCTTCAAGTGACATGTTTTATTCTTTAATATATAACTGTTAAATATTTTTAAAATGGAACCTTTGGAGGGAACAAACTAAATGATGTCATATATTGGCAAATACAGATGCATTTTTAAACCAATCAGAAACACCTGATCTAAGTTTGGCATGTGTAAAGTTTTCCAGATGAAACACCAGTATTCTTGATTTCAGGCCTGCTCAATGGTTCATTAAAAATTGATTAGAGCTGCAGCACAATTTTGGCCAAAGTACAATTTCGGCTGGAAAAGAAAATTCCTTTTTTACCTTTAAAAAATTGTCTGTCTGAGAGCAAAGAAAAGGCATCTGTGTGTGTTTTGATCAGCTTTACATTTAACAACAAAAATATACTTTTTAACTGGTTACATTTTTATTCTCTAACAATCTCATAATTGGGCAAATTTAAATTCATACATTTTTTAAACCAATCAGAAAACCTGAGCTAAGTTTGGCCTGCTCAAAAGTATCAAAATGATTCACCAGTGTTCTTGCAAAACCTCAGGTCTGTATTAATTTGTCGATGGTTCATTAAAAACTTTGTGAGCTGCACCACAGTTTTGGCCAAGGAGAATTCCCAGCAGAACACTTTAAAAGTCATTTTTTGTACTAAAAAAGTTGCCAGATTCTGCCAGAAAGCTGCCACGAATATAGATATTAATGGAAATGACAGACAAATTAACACAATTCAATATTGATGCCTATTTGAATCAATTGATTTAAAAACCCGAAAGTAAGTTTCAGAATAAACTTTTAAAGAAAATTTCAACCCAAAAAAAAAAAGAAAAACCTGAACTAGGTTTGGCATATGTAAGAGGTTCCACACGATCCACCAATGTTCCTGATTATACTGATTTTATAATGATTCATTAAACATAAAAATGCACCTCAGTATAAATTTTACAGCTGTCAATTCCAAAAAGAAGGACATTCACAGGGAATCTCTGTAAAAAAAAGGGATCTCAGGGAAAAAAAGATTCAATCCAGTGCACTCTCAATAAATACAAATACCAAATACCTTTGTCTGTGATCTTACTCGCTTTCCATCGAAGACACTTTGTAAATCATGGCATAGCTTCTTCAAATAGAGTTTAAATTAAGAATTGATGTAATTAAGAATTGAGGGACTGGTGAGAGCAGCTGAAGGGATTGACACTATTGCGTGAGGACGCTAAAAATAGTGTTAATGGGAATAAAAATGAGAGAGTAATTATAAACGTTTGCTTCACGAACTCGTTGAGCGTCACGCTTGGCTTGAAGGAACGGAGACCGAGGCCAATGTAAGCACAGGTAGGGAAATGTGGAATAACGAAATGCACACAAACAAGCAACGGAGCAAGAAGGAAACAGAGCAGGGCAAACAATACAAACAAACGCGCTACAGATGCTACAAACAAATGTAACGGTAAAAGGATAATGACGTTAACAAGAACGGCCTAACATAAGCAACAAACAAACGAGAATAGGAAGATGCAGACTGTCAATAAGCTAAACATAAACAACAGGCTAACACACTAAGCAAAGTAAACGTGCAAACAGGAACAATGGTCTGACTGGGCTAAACACGGAACAGATAGAGACGGACACAAAGCAGAGCAGTGAACACAAGGGTCAAGTAAGAGAAAGCACAAAATGGATAAGAAAGACAAAGCAAGGAACAAAGAAAAGAGTGATATAAACAAACAACTGGCTGCTTGACTGCTATGGATTGGGAAAAGGGTCAAAAGTGGAGGATGAAGCAGGCCAAAAACCAGCAAGAAAGCTGCGCCATTGTGACATAGAGTCCAAAAGGTCAATAACAGAAAAATGTCCGTTCCAGACGTTAGAAAAGTGTTCTATACTGTCACTGTTCATGGGAGGTACCGAGTAATTGTCCTTAAAAAAATTTTAACCAAAAGCACAAATTTAACGTTCCAGTTTTGGTTTTTGGCTCAGTTGTTACTGGGGGATGGATGTCACATGACCACAGACCTAGACACCCCAAGCCAAAGCTGCACTGAAACATGGAAGCCTCCGGAGTTGTGGTCCAAACAAATACATATTTGATTTTCACATTTTTACATTTTTCCGTTTTTAGATTCACAACTGCTGCACTTTCTGGGTATTACCAAATGGAACCGACACAGCCTGACCCTCTGACTTCTACAGCGAGACTCAAATTTGAGTGCCCTTACATGCAATTATTAATCCGATAACTACAGATTTTTCTCAGTATCTGATCAACACGTTTACATCCACTTGTAATCAGATAATGGAAAAGTTCTGGTTTTTTACTTGTCAAACAGCAAATAATCTCACAGATATGATGACATAAACTTCAAACTTTAATTAAATTTCACAATCCATTTTCTTCAGCATTTCCCGCATTTCAGAGTCTCCCCAAAAGTGGGTAGTAGCCATTTGGGTGGCGCTGCATTTCATTCCAGAGTTGCCAGATCCTGCGAGAGAAACAAGCCCTATGAAGACCTATGGAAACAAGTCCAAAAAAAGCAAAGTGTTTTAGAAAAAGCAGACTTGGCAACTCTGTTTGATACTTTGCGTGCATGTGTAGGCTGAGAAAACACGGCATTGGAACCAGGGCTTGAACTAATGAGCTACTCCGGTGTATGTATGGGTTCTGTCGGTTACAGATTTGCGTTCATATTCCGGGAGGACGGGGTGCCGGCGCCTATGGCGATGCCCATTCAAGTCCAACAGTCATAAATAACTATGAAAAATATGGACGTATGAATGTGTTCCACCTGCCCAGAGACACAGTTCAGGTCGGTGGGTCTGGCGATAGTTTTTCATTTGAGTAAATCACTAGATTTTACTTAACAGTACTGTTCTTCAGTGCAGATATCCCGATTAAATCATACTGTAAATCCACAGTTCCTCTCATATGGCAGTTTAACAGCATGCACGTAAAAATAGCTTGCTTACAACCAATAACACATAACACGTTTGTTTGCTTCCTGCCTCCGGGTCAAATCGGGGCTGAATTGCTTTCTCACTGTAATCGAACCAAAATAGTGTTCATCTGGAAGCAAACAGAGAGCATCTTTCACAATGTGGTCCCACAGAGGTTATTTCGGTCGTCATCCGAGTACAAGTGCTGTGTGCACATCTGCTTCAACGAACCGCTCTAAAGGATAAAAACACAGCAGTGGTCGAGTGAACGCACACTAAATACTGCACGGTGGAGCTTTGATTTGGAACGGACTGTTTTGTGTGTAAGGATACGTTTGTAAGGATCTCCACATTTTTATGTGAATCCTCTAACCAGTGCAACGATATCTATACAGTCAGAACTGTAGTCTAGGTTCTGGCTTTAGGCGTGTCTAGACCCTGTTTGGGGTACTCATGCAAACCCAATCCCCAGAACCCCTTAATTAAAAAAAGCTGTTAAAAAGTACAATTATAAAGTCCTTTTTTAAACTGAAGCATTTTAAACATAATACTGTAACACTGGAAATAAAGCAGTCCTGTTATACAGTGTATGATCCAAATAAAGGTTTTGTGGCTTACAGGTTCAATATTAACTGTTTTTTGTTGGTGGTTTGTTGTAATAAAAGGGAGACGGTTACTGGTCTCACTGGGTGAATCGGCCCTGGTTCCATTGCAGTCAATGTTAAATATGAAATGGAGTCTGAAAAGTTTGGACCCCCGTTTAAATGGACTGGTTACCACAACCTCTGCAAGAAACATTCTGATTCAAACTTAACACAACTTTAGCAACTTTTCATAGCTAAAAGGTGTACCAGGTACTTCAGAAAAACACACTTAATTATACAGATGTTTAAGCTTTTCTGAGGTGTAACTAATGACAGAGAGGAATGTAGAATGGCAGTGGAACGCATTCCGAAGGCTGCACAGGCTGGCACGAGCACCGCAGGTGGGCCACATGTCAGAGAGACAGTGGATGCAGACACATTTGATAAATTTAAGATCCCTGGACAAAACACTCTCCGACCGCAGAGACTTTTCTCTAGCAACAGTTCCCTTGTTTGGCCCAGAATTGTGATCAGATGTCCAAAGTCTATTGGTGTGCAGACTCTTAAGAGTAAAAGAGATCGCGTTGAGTCGTCGATTGGGACTTGGTCATGGTCAATTAAACAGAGGACTTGGTGATGCCAAGTAGGTTAGTCAGTATGTGTTAACCTGGGGCCTGATTCCCAAAAGTGTTTCAAGAAAAAGTCTGCTTAAATGTGCATTTTTTCTTAACTTCATTTTTAAGAAAAAGGGTATGCAAAAAGAACTATGCAAAAAAAAACATATATATATATATTTTTTTGTTAAGTTTTGTGGGAAAGTGGTAAATAAAAAATACTTTTACATTTAACTTAAATGTTTCTCTAACCTGATGATAGCCTCACAGTGTAAAAGTTAACAAGGGAAGCAGAGAAATGTAAAATGTTTAACCAATTTAGTCAATGGTACACACAGAAGAGCCAACAGCAAAAATCCTAGTTAGCCATTTCCTTTACCAGTGCCTACACATCTGAGGGTCTGTATCGGGTGCTCACAATGTTCTTCTGCACATGCAGGTCAGTTCAAGAGCATGTTTTCACTACATTGTGTTCAGAGTTTGTGTAGTTTAGGGGTAAATAGACCTTCCTCCACTGGCACCTGCTGACCTGTTGAATATTTGGCCTGAACATGGACACTGTCTGCAGGATTAAATACTTTGATTATCTATATGTGAAACATGAAGGTTCGTCTCAAGGGCTCCAAATCTAAATTAGAATCTTCTGATGAGCAGTCCAGAGTCCTAACCATTAAGCCCCCATTGCTGCATCTAATACTAAATATCTATTGGCCACTAGAACTGCATCCACATAAGCCAAAGTGTTGACTGGCTAACAGCAACACTAAAAGCGAAAGCTTGTAATTCCGTTTATTAAGTCCTGCATTTAATGACCCAAGACATACACTGTTGGAAACCCAGCTTTAGGGGTTGCGTGACAGCGGTTACAAAACTCCACAAAGCCTCAAACACACACAGTTACAGATATAGCTCAGAGTGGAGTTTCCTCTGTAAACAGATGCAGACGGCAGACAGACAGTGACGTATATTACAATGCAGGACGGCCTGGGTGTGACACCAATTCTTGCCCATCTGTTTACTCTGGTAAAAGTGGATCTCGGACTAGTAATACAGCTGCACGGTAGGATGTCGCACATCTGGCTGGTTGCACATCTGGCTGGCTGCCTGGGTTTCCCATATTTCCTCAAAAGGGAAAGGGAAAAAGTTTTGATTGTTCACTGGTGACTCCCCTGAAAGTGCACAATAATTTCTGAAAACGTGATTTTAAAAATGGTTATCCTCTTTGGAATTCTGGTTATATAAAGTGGCTGTGGGGTTAAATTTTCTTCCATAGCTCAAAAACCTTGTTTTCGTTTAAAACATAAGGGAAATAAGCTTAGTAAAAAGTCTGGGATAGGAGAATCTCAGTGGATCCTGATTTAACTAGTTGGAAGGTTGTTAGGTCAAATCCATTCTCTGCCAAAAGGGCCTTTGGCAGAGGCCATTAACCTTGGACTTTTTATTTAACATCATACTTTTCCTCTGGAGTATGGCTCTGAGAGTGTGTGTACTCTATCCATTTACAGTATTAATGATGTAGGGCAGTGGCTCCCAAACTTTTTTCTTGGACCCCATGAAATGCTGCACCGACCTAATATTAGATCCAATACTCATAGATCTGGGCATTTTTATGAGAGTATATCTTCGACTTTCTACTTACATATTGATAAACAATTCACTATTTTACTGAATATATGGGTTCAATCCCAGGGTGGAGTCTGCATGACCTCTCTGTGTCTGCGTAGGTTTACTCCGGGTACTCCGGTTTCCTCCCACAGTCCAAAGCTGTGTTAGGTTAATTGGTGGGTAGGTTAATCTCTGTAGTGGCCCTTAGTGTGTGACTGTGTGTGTGTGTGTGTGTGTGTGTGTGTGTGTGTGTGCCCTACGATGGATAGGCGTTCCATCTAGGGTTGTTCCTGCCCTTGCGCCCAGAGTTGCACCACGGGCACCAGCTGGCCCATGACTCCATGTGGATTAATGCCCCAATTTGACATATTTAGGGGTATTTCAGGTTGAGCCAAACACCATCACACCCATTACCAGCACTGTTTTTGTTTATTTGTATATATTTTTTTATAAACAACCAATATTATTTTTTATGTTCACTATAATTCTTTAATTAGTTTGCCTTTGGAGTTACCTATGGGCCAGAAAGAGACACATCTCAGCTAAATTTCGACTCCTATTCGAAACACTTCAAGTCAGATTTCTTCACAGGCTTTAATTAACATGACGCAAGTCAAAATTAAAGCCATAAAATAAGTGAGACACACGCTCGAGTAATGCAATTTAGCAGCTCCAAGCTTAAAAGAAGAAAAAAAAATGCTGCGTGCGCACGAAACGCAGATCAGGGGATTTACACAAAGTCTGCGAAACCCAGAGGCGTCCTTCATGCGCGCCCTGTGGCTTTCTGAAAAGAGGCGTTGCCTTTGACGAGTCAGCAGCAGCTCAGATCATACTAAAGCTTTAATCAGCCTGTAAGCCGCAGTTCCTAGAGTTGCTGGTTCCTATGCTTTAGTTAATCACTCTCGAGGGAGCTCTTGTAATCAACGCTGAAAAGCACATATGATTAGTCTGGCATCAACAGACTCGAAGCTTTATAATTAACAGAATCAAACAGCTGCCTGGGATACAGAGACCTGCTGAACTGCTTAGGAGCAAAACTCCGTCTCGACAGGGACGGGATGCACTGTAGTTCCACTGATCTTCAGAATACATTCAGTCAGTTCTATTAGTCTAATTACTAACACTAATTATGTGCGTTGCTATATTGTTATCTGATTTTTTATTATTCCACCAATTTTCAGTCAGTATCTCCTCCTAGAGCTTTCGACATATCAACACGGGACAAACGCCAAAACGTCCGGGATGTTCAGGAGAAGTGTGCTTGTTCCTAGCTAAGAGATATCTCGAACCGTGCACCCGGTGCCTCCGATTTTCTGGCACAAAAATCCCATAGACAATGAATAGGGCTTTTTTTAAACTGCTGTAGCTCTGTAGCAATTTTTAAGCTATAAACACGAAAATCGAATCAGTTGAACCCGGCTATGATGTCACTCGCCAAGTGAATTGCACTTAAATAAAATTGTTAAAGTGATCGGAAGCTCAATTTACAAGTTATCACTCTTTAAAATATTTCCCCATTCATTTTGAATGGCCCAACGCTAATAATGTCAAAACCGGGACTCGGACCGGAGCTCGATCAGAATCGACCGGGTTTCGGGTATACGCCCGACCACAACCTCCCAAGGACTCGGACCAGCACTTGACCAAAGCCAACCGTGCCTCGAACCTAGGCTCGACCGGAATCGGCCGGGTCTCAGACCTGCCCAGGACAGAACCAGCGGCATCGATGCAACACACATCTGCAGTTTTTTCCGGTTGCTGCATTTTCTAGTTATAGACTGAATTCATTCAAGTCCTAAAATAGTGTAGAAATACTTAAATAAATATAGCGCCACTACTTCGGGGATTTTCGTTTATCGCGGGTGGCCCTGGAACGTAACCCCCACCATAAACGAGGGAACACTGCAGATTTAAATGTAATATTTAAAAGCCCAGTACCTTAACCTGCCACTGCAGTACCCAAGTGTGTATTTGTTTACATTTAAATTTAGCAGATGCCCTTATCCAGAGCAAATTATGAAGCAGCTTGGGATTTGAACCCTAGACCTTGGTTCAAAGACCTTAGAAACTCCTCAGACAGAGACTCATACCTAAACCATAATCTCCTGTTCTGTTGTCGCCACTGCAGGCTATTTTAAAGCAATATTTAGTACTTCTGTACAAAAAACACGACACAGAACCTAAAAACAGAGGAAACAGTAACAACGATTAGAAGAGTTAAGTTATAATACGTCCAGAACAAAGAACATAAAGAACAATATCACAAAGCATACATACATACAACACTTTAAACACCTTCAAAAACATACATCATCACATCAAACAGCTTCCAGAACCATCTTTGGTCAAAACAATAATTAATACAGTTCACTTATTGATTATACGCATAATATAAATACTGAAAGAAAATGTATCTGTCGTTTGGAACAGTTAATCATTCGTAACTTCAGTGTATTGCATTATACATTGGATTCTGTGTGTGATATTTGGCAATTACTTACATAAATGATACAAATCTGAGCCAAATAAATATATTTATAAAACAAAACCGCTCCTTTGAGTACAGGTATGCGCCATTTAACAACGGCCACATTAACATCCGTTCACTTTAATGACTTATGAAATGTAATAGGAAATCTGCCTTGCATATGTCGAATTCACGTCTGAATGACAGAAAACTAGTTTGTGCAAACGCTTGTGGCACCTGCTGCTAAGAAAAAAGAATCGCAGTCTCGAAGGTAGTAAAGCGATAAAGTTCGTTTTTATATAAACGAAACAAAGACAGGAATTACAGTACTGTACTAGATGTTTTCATATTGTTCAAGTACTCCACGTTATATGATGGCCCGACTTCACAATGGGAATTAAGTAATACACAAATGCGCATTCAACAAAAACCATTTCTGAAATTTGAACTTAGAATTTCTAATTTTCCCGGGATAGTGATACGCAGTACGATACTGTTGAGCACCGTGACGAGGAAGTAGGCAGTGCGTGACGTAGGGAGTCGTAGTAGGATTGATGAGCACTGGGAAATTGGAAGTGTTATTTTCTTTTTTTCACTTTCAATACATTATGCAATAAATTACATGGGCTATGAAATGCTTTACTATCAAATACGATTCAATACGGATCATTTTTGCGTTCAACTGTAGTGTAATCTAACTGTTTTAAAGTACGCTCTGCACTACAACATGACCCTGCACTTGGCAATGTGTGGTGGCGGGAATGATAAGTGCTTTAGAATGTAGTGAGGGAAAGATGAGGTTGTGTTTTAAGGTAGGCTACGCTATGCTATATACAAAATATTTTAAACTCCTATGGTTTACGATGTCAACTTAACAAAGAATTTGTCAGAACATGTCCCTACAGTAAACTGGGGAGTACCTGCAATGTTACTGTATAAAATTAAACACTGTGTAAAATCGAACGGCAATCGAATCAGCCTCCTGATTCACAGTTAAACGACGCGTACCTGTAATTACATAATGAGCCAACAGAATAAATAGCTACGAGTGACTGGAACATCTGGCATAGTGGCAACATCTGAGAAACACAGATCTGGAAACATGGCAGAAAAATACTAAACCTAGATTTAATACTGCTAGAAACTCACCTTGTCAAAGAACCAGAACAGCAAGGTGACGTTTTGGCCAAGAGGAACCAACGTTGTTCCCTAGCACCAAAAGTGTAGCGATACAATCTTCTAGTTTTGAGGGATTTACGGATGTATATTCCCGATTACGACTGCCTTGCCAGAGTGTCGCATACTGTTGTGTGTAGTGTACTCAGTGAGGGAAAACTGAATTTATTTTTGACAGTATTTGAACGTGTATGGGCCTTTAACTCTCTGTCTCTCCGTGAACGTTCTCCATGTGCACCTTGAGGTAGTCGTTGCGGGTGAACTTCTTGTGGCAGAGCGAGCACTCAGCCATGGGGCGGTTGGGGTTGTGGGTGAGCTTGTGACGGATGAGCATTTTCTTCAGGCTGAATGAAAGGTCACACACCTGCAATCAGACAGACGACAGACCATGATAGATGAGTCTCTTTGATTTACAGCTCCGGACTGGACGATGGACACAAACAACGTCTTGAGATTTAGTAACCAGTTCATCATGTTAACATACAATATACAGACAGGTGCCCATGTAGGTACATTTACTGTATTAAGGGCTTTATAAGCTCTTATTTAGAAAAAAAACAGATGCCATACTGTATTGTGCAAAGGTTTTAAGCCACCGTTAGATTCGATATTTCATTGTTTTAGAAATGCCTTAATGAGCATAAGTTATTCTTTCTTGGTCTCTTTATTAGAAGCAGAAAATATAGGAAATTTGTATGTAATATTAAAAAGCAAGAGCTTCTATTAGTTACAGTGACAAGTTTACACCACAGCAGCATCTGGCATTTTCAACGGGATGTCAAGTTGTCTCCTCTACAGTAAAAACAAGTTTGATCAGGATTGGTTGTTTTGGAAGGGTAGCACCAAGAAGTCACTATTTCAGGGAACAAGCTGAAAAGGTGGAGATATACTAACGCTCACAACGATTTGAACGAAGATCAGTGTGAGGAGTATTACACTACTCACAAAAATTAGGGGATATTTAATTAGGGGATATTTCATTTTGAAATACAGTGTTCCCTCGCCACTTCGCGGTTCACCTTTCGCCGACTCGGTGCATCGCAGGTTTACAAATAATATGAATGGAAAAAATATATCGCAGATTTTCGCTGTTTTGCTGTTTTCAGAACTTTTACATTTAAAAAAAATCACGAAATGTATTAAAAAATATATAAAAAATATGAATTCTAACAATACAGGAATGTTCTAAATGATAAAATACGATGATTTACAGTAAATAGCTTTTGTAGCTACACAATGTGTAGGATATTTTGGTGCTGTAAGCTCGGTACGGACGGA
>JAUZSV010422142.1:0-10704 GCA_034780495.1 Parotocinclus cesarpintoi
TGGGTAAATTATTAACACAAAGCTTATTTTATAATAAAGTATTGAATAATGTATTAATAGTGAAAAAAAGTGCTCCCTAGTGTTTCCAAGTGCTCATCACTCCCGCTACATGGCTCTGTATATTACACACTGCTCATTTTATAGCAGGAAAGTGAGAGAGAGCACTGAAAAAAAATCTCATGTGTCGGGTCTTCAGAAAACGTAGAGTACCTGTATTGTAAAGGTTTTTAATTGTGTGGACATGTAGGGACATTCCAACAAGGTACACAATGTCAGCGTGCGCTATGCTTGTGGGAATATTTGCCCCACAGTTACATATATCATGCATTGAAGCACCCCAGACTTTATATTAAACACTCTGAAGTGAATATCAGTAGAAAGAGAGTATTAAGTGGTAGTGCTGTAGTGCACTCTTGGCCGGCTCCTGCAGCCCTTGGTAGTTCGTGCTGGCAGAGAGCGTGGGTGTCTTTGTGCTCTCTTTGAAGTACGCTGCGATGATGTGAGAAAGGGCGAGAGTGGAAGCGCAGCTGTATGAGCAGCTTCAGGTGGGGTTTTTTTCGTTCTTAAACTGCTTGCCCAATTAGACCTCGAAACATCATCTTGCTCTGGATGTGCACTACATTATCATGGTTCATGTCTGTTCATGGAACATATCATAACCCTTGGCTTACTGCATTGCCATAGAAACCATGTCCACATCAGCCATGTGGTATGAAGTGCACAACATCTACACTTGATCCAAAATAATTACACCTACTTGAGCAACGAGTCATGGAAAATGAACGTCTCGAATATTATTTGGACATTAGTTTTAGAAGTACTTAAATTGAAATAAGGGTAGTAGTGAAATGTGATCTACTACTGTATACATGTCTTATATACTGAAAAGCAATAGTCTGTTTTATAGTAGAGATAAAGTGATATGATACTTCAGATTCATCTAAAAAGTACAGGAGTGTTTATTTTCTTCAGTTCACAAGGGCTTTGTGAAAATCAAGAGCTGATTTTTATGTATTCATAAAAATAAACGATAGGGCAACGGTGTTGATAAGACATAAATGGTCAAACATAAATATTACACAGTCAACCTGTAACGGTTAAATACACAAAGTGAACACAGTTCACCTTTCAATCAGAACAGATTTTCAGATAGGCAGATTGTTAATAATAATTGTTATATTATAATAATAGTAATATTTTTAGTCGAGCTGCGACACTGAGGTGGGTTAAAACTCCAGCAGTACTGCTGTGTCCGATCCACTCAAACCAGCAGGATCACACACTAACACACCTCCACCACATCAGTGTCACCACAGTACTGAGAATGATCCTCCACCCAAACAGCACCTGATCTGTGTTGGTCCTGACCATTATAGAACAGAGTAAAGGGGACTAACAAAGCATTTGTTAATAATAATATTTAGTTACATACATTAGTATCATGCAGGATACTAAAAAAGAATATTCATTTTATTGAATATTATTTAAATCATTTGGGCATAAACATTATTAAACATTTTTCTTATAAAAGAAACAGACACAATGAATGATGGACTAAGATTTTAACATCCGTATTATCTTCTGAGAAAAGGGTTACTGACCAAAATGGAGGTTGACCAGACATTGACGTAGTCACATAGTCTTTTTAGGCTATTGTAATTTAAATATGGGCAGAGCAGTGTTTCGGTGGGCTCACACCAACAAGGTCCTGGGTTTAATCCCTGGGTGGAGCGGCTTGGGTCCTTTCTGTGTGGAGTCTGCATGTCCTCACCGTGTCTGCGTGGGTTTACTCCGGGTACTCCAGAGACACACACACACACACACACACATGCTATGATTGGGCCAGTTTCGTATAATCAATTAACTTAATACACGTCAATTAACGTAATACACGTGGATGATTAAGGAAACTGACCACTCAGAGTAAACCCACGCAGACACGGGGATAACATGCAGACTATAGACAGACCCAGATCGCTCGACTTGTGAGGCAGCAGTGCCACACGCCTAACCAGCTGATATATAACATTAAATATCTCAGAAGTCAAATGTCAAAGAAGAAAATAGTCCCGACTATTCAAATATAATATGAAATATTCATTTTATTTCCGTCTATGGATGCACGGCACCTACAGTGGCAAAAGATTTGAGACTTTTATGCTTTTATTTTGCATTTATCTTTAGTTTATTCCAGTTTTTTCACTACAAGTGAAATAACCAGCATATTACAGTAGTTTGAAGGTTACATGTACTTTTTGTAAACTGTAGCCTTGATTCATTGCTAATGGTCAGATACTGAGCCAGCATCATAGTACTCCCTCATCATGGGCGCATGGCTCCTGAATATTTACCCATAACATATTTGTAAATCCTATCCGACCACTTCAAGTGGAATCATTGAAGTTGACCCGAGGAACATGATCAAAAGCGAGTGTTGACTCTCTCCTGACACGCCTGCCCATTATTCGTGTGAAGTGGTCGATTTGTGCCGACTAACAATGCATCCTGTAGCTCCCACTATCTCCTGAACAAATGGAAGATGGTAGATCTAATTTTCTGCTTGTCTGAGTATGAATATGACTTATGTCCCCCTGCCTCCCACCAACGACTGTGAAAAGAGGACGTGAAATGACTGGCAAAATATCGACCACGTAAAAGAGGCGTTAACGAGTGTTGAGAGTCTCATCACTGCATTATTACAAGTGAGCAGATTAACTAAGGGGAAACCCAACTGATTGAAGCTCTGTACTCATGTGACATGCTGGTCAAATCCCACCAGATGCACCATTCAATAAACTGATTTCCTTTAATAGCCCTCATTCAGAGTAAATAAGGTTAATTCCGATACGAAAGCAAGATTTGTTTATATTTAAAAAAAAATAACTCCTGAAGTGTCTACATTTCAGATACTACTAGTTTTTTCATTTGGTTTCTTTGTTTTGCATACTTTATTGTATTTACATTTTCTTGTCCCCAATTACACAAGATTCTGTACACAAATGGTGCAGTCATGTCATCGTAGTGAAGCCAGACGTAGTTCAAATTCTGATTTAATCTCTGAAACGTTCTTATACTTGTGAGAAGTTGTTTTTTTTTAACATTTGTTCCATAAGACATATTAGATGTTTAAACACATGGAGTTTCAGAATGGGATTTATTTTTGCAGACTCTCTCCCGCACTTTAGATACATTTAATTCAGTTCCCCTGCACTTTTCATCATGCAGAAAACCTTTTCCATAATTTGGAAGATTTGGAAAAGTAGGTCTGTTTGTTTAAGGTCTGGATGGGAACATTCTGGTGATTTCCAGTGTATTTGACTTAAAAGGGTGATTTTCTTTTGCAAGTTCAAGTTTACCCACATTTCAGCAAATTATATCCTTAACATTTATATCCCTACATTAACACAAGTCAAAGTAAAATGTATTTCTATAGAGATTTTTACAGTGGAGCATTGTCTTAAAGCAGCTTTACAATATTCTATTATCTTAAAAGGCCAATCCCAATTGAGCAAGCCTAGGGCGACAGTGAAAAGGAAAAACTCCCTGAATAAAGAAGGAAGAAAATTTGGGAGGACCAAAACTCAAAAAGGGACCCGACCTGCTTGGGTGGCCTAGATGTTAATTGAATAATTAAGTTGTAGTAATGGTCAAATTAAGTAAATTATATAATTTAAATTAGTAATAAAATTCTAAATAAATAACAAAATAGTTTTAAGTTAATTGATTCTAAGCGGTGAGTTATTGGAGGTACATCGTCTCCTAATAACTATATATGGAGGAAGTAACTGCACTCTGGCGGGACCCGGGCATGGTGAGACTGGTTATTGTTAAAGACCAGTAGAGTGATGCTGAGGTGGAGGAGCATCTAAGTGTGGTGCCGGAACTGGTACTGGATCATGGCCTGCTAATGAACTTCCAGATAAAATATTTTTTTCAGTATCAGGATGACGATCAGTAAAGTTTTCTTTTCTCCTTCATGTAAAATGAATGTTAATATGAAGTCAGTATTTCCTTCAGAAATTTAAGACTGTTCTTCATCTGTTTAAAAAAATATTTTGTTTGTCCACTTAATTCTGTTTTGTTCTGTTAGGACCCCTACAGGACCATCACAAATTAAGTCCTATTTGAATGGTGAATCATTCTTAGCACTGCAGTGCATTGTGCTGGTATGAGTGGATCAGACACAGCAGTGCTGCTGGAGTTTTTAAACACTGTGTTCAATCACTGTGCTGTGTTAGACACATCTACCATATTGCTTCACCTTGTACAGTAGAAACTCAATCATCATTTGTCCTAGACATACAGTGTTCCCTCTGTAAATCGCGGGTTTTCAAAAAATATTCATGAAAAAAATATATCGCGGATTTTCATGTTTCCGGGGTTTTTTGCGGAACTTTTACATAAAAAAAATTTTTTTACAAAACATATATTACAAATATTAATTCTAACAATAAATGAATGTTATAAATGATCAAATATTCCAATTTACAGTAAATAGTTGTTGTATGTACTCAATGGGTAGGATATAACGTGCTGCAAGCTCGGTACGGACGGAGCATGCCCGATACGAAAGTGATGTAGCCTATGGCAATTCGTATTTTTTTCTGCAATATTTTTTTCCACTTATCGTACATCCACTCAGTCTTCATCGGCATGCTCACGCAACTTGCTGCTAATTAGATCAAAACAAAGCCTCCAGCCACACGTTCGTCACTCTCCCACTGTCACGACCGAACGATATGTGTACTGTCTCTTTAAGAGACCCTCAAATGGAGTTGCATTGTGTAGTAGCAGAGAGCATTGTGCTGAACTAGACAATGCAGGATTACTGGATCCAGCTCATTTACTTTACTTGTCCTTTTTATTTCTGCAAGTAACACCTCTGAGCTTTATTCCTTAAGATGTCTAGATAAGCTTATAAGAGCAAGTTTATTACGATCGTTGTAGTAAATAAACTAAGTAGTGAAGTATCCACCAATGTGAGTACGAATCCCCATCTGTTCCACATGCTTAAATTTTGCCTGTCAAAGCTCACTGCTTTATGGGTTAAAGTGAAAACCAAAAAAGGGGACGACTCCAAATGTTGCACTGCGTGTTCTTGTTTATTGAGCGCTAAATACAAGTGAGTAACCTGTAATTCCTGGGTAACTGCGTTTGATTCATTTCTCATTATTTTCTGTATTTAAAACTAGTTATTTGCGATAAAAACATTTGTTTTGTTAATATTTTGGAGTGTCTGGAACAGATTCATTGGATATTCATTATTTCGTATGGGAAATATGGCTTCAGTTATTGTTCATTTCGGTTATTGTCAGATACAGTGGCTCATCTGTGGTTGCACTGTTGTGCTAGCCATCCTCTGTTTCTTCATTACTGCTCACATGGTGCTGCCTACAGGATGCTGGTGGCTGGACATTTTTGGCTGGTAGTCTATTTTTAGTCCAGCAGCGACACTGAGGTGGGTTAAAACTCCAGCAGTACTGCTGTGTCTGATCCACTCATACGCCACCCAAACAGTACCTGATCTGTGTTGGTCCTGACTATTATAGAACAGAGTAAAAGGGACTAACAAAGCATGTAGAGAAACAGATAGTCCAAAGTCTGTATCTGTATAACTAAAGTGCTACTATATGGTAAATATAGTGCACTGTGTGTAAAACTTATTCCATAACTACTTATAGAATGACACAGACTTCACACATTGTTTTGTTTTTGCTCTGTTGATGTCAATACACCTATACTATGCTCTTTTTGTGCATTATGAGAACTCTGAATGGCATGGAATCATGTTTGGTCACAAATTTCTCCATTTATTTGTTTAACATTATACCATTTTTTGGTAGGAGTCATAGTTATTGTTAAAGGCCTTAAGGATCTTAATGGTCATTTCATGTTTCTTTGTATATGTTTTTCCCTTTGTTCTATTGATAGATCTTTTTTTTATTTGGCCTAAAATCTGAATTACAGAGGCAGTTTATTTGTTTCAAATGTCTTGACATATTGGTACAAGGAGAGCTATTGAGACTATTGAGATTATAAGCTTGTTGTTTGTGGGGTTTTTTCAGGCTGTTTCTATTAGCATTGTGTTAGCAGCCAGGTTTTTAATTTGAGATTATTTGAGTAAGCAGGCAACACTTTATGGTAGAGTGGGAGGAAGAATGTGAACAGAACGAAAGGCCAGACAAGCTAAAAGATACATAGCCATTTATTTAAAATACAGACACTGAAAGTGTCAGCAAAGGAACGCTGTGATGCGACTGGAGTTTTAACTGAAGGTAGCACCAAAAGATTGAACGTAACATAACGGAGTCTTTCTTATTTCCTCTAATGAATCTAACTATAAATTAAAACAAAAAAAATAAAATGCTCTGTATGCTAAACTTCTCCAAAATGAACACTACCATCCAGCTAGGGCAGAACGGTGGCTTGGTGGGTAGCATTGGGGCCTCACAGCAAGTAGAACGGCCTGGATCCTCCCCATGTCTGTTTGGGTTTACTCTGGGTACTCTGGTTTCCTCTCACGGTCCAGAGACATGTGTGTTAGGTTAATTGGTGTCTTTAAAATGGCCCTTAGTGTGTTACTGTGTGTGTGCCCTACGATGGACTGGCACCCTGTCTAGGGTTGTTCCTGCCCTTGCGCCCAGAGTTGTCAGGTGGGCACCGGCTGGCCCGCAACCACGTGTGGATTAAGTGGAAAATAATGGATGGATGGATGGATGCAAGCCAGCTTGTGTATAGGATGCACCTTTATATAAACTTTTGCCAGAAATGTCTCTAACAGATCCACCTTTTCCAGAATCTTCCTGGCCTGAGCTCAAGTAGGGACACAAGTTTGGCAATTCATTCCACATTGATTCTGTACTTGTCAGGGGCCACATGGCAGCCGGCAAACATGCTGCCATGCTGATGTCTTCTATTGTAGATAATGGTTCTATATTAAAAACTTCTATAGTGCCTAATGGTTATTTTGAATGGTTAGTAGCCAAGGAACCACTTTTACAGAAGGTGAACAGGATGAAAAGGCATCTTAGCCTTAAAATACTAAAGTTCATAAAGAGTGGAATGGAATAGAAATCCAAAAACATATCTGGCATATCTGGCATTATGTTATATTTGTGTTATGTTATACTTTTTAAATGCTGCATACAAATGTAGTTTGATGCTGCATTACACCATTGCCAAAACAATGGTATAATGGTGGCCTAAGACTTTTGCACAGTACTGTACATGTGACCAAAGACTCGATTCTTAGCAGTGTGTGTCTGACATACTATTAAAGACCACGTCTCTTGCACAGAGTTAATCTCCCTTATTCCTGCTGGATGGTCTGTGATGGAAATGCAGTGAAATTGGTTTATTTGAGTCTTTTAAATTCTGGTATTGTTTTGAGTATCATTTCGTGTTTAGGAATTCTTATATTTTAGGACTTTCTGCATTTATATTTTTAGTTCTGTGGTGAATGAATGTAAATGAATGTAATGAAGACAAAACCTCAGCAGGGCATGATTCAGATTCCAAACACTAAACTCTGAGGCTGACCTCCCATACTGCATTATTTGGTTTCTTATTCTTCTTTTTTTGCTGTTATTCTTTATTATTATCATCATAATCTTCTTAATATTCTGCCTTCTGTTCCTATACTTTTTCTAGATGACCCGCAACAACAAGATGGGAAGCCTGAAGAATCAGACCAAGTAACTCAAACCAACAGCAGTCAGTCCAAAGGTACAGAATTTGTCCCCATGTACTGTGTGTACAGTTTATAAGTTGAGTGGCCAATTTATTAGAGACACTTCCAGGTATGAAAATTACTTACAGAATGCAGCATAAAATCAAGTGAGCAAGTTTTATGTGGACCAGTTTCAGTACAAATTGACATTTGAATGGAAAAACTGAGCAATCTGAGTGACTTTGAATGATGACTACCCAGGACCAGTACTTCAAAAAATGTCAACCTTGTAAAGTGTCACATGCAACAGTGTTGAGACTCTCAGTATATGGAGAATGATGTATTATAGGAAAAACATCCTGAGAAAAGGAATTTACGTCCAGTGGACCACCAGATCAAGTGCCATTGCGCATAAAACAGAAAAGAAAGTCAGCCTGGTCAGATCAGTTGAATCACATTACACCGTGCTGATGGGAGGATCGGAATAATCACAAACAGCATGAATCAATGGACACTTCTTAGACCAAGACTGAAAAAGGGACCCAACCTCTTTGGGCAGCTTTAACTCCTGTAAATGTGTTTAAGAATTCATTTAAGAATGTAGAACTACACAATATGAGACAGTATTATGTACAGTAAACAAAAGATCATTACAATATTATAACATAGAATATTAGTGTCTATCTACATGATTTAGTCCATTAAAGAGTCACTGTAAGTTCTTATGGCCTCAAATTTGTTGCCATGTCATGACTAATGACGTATGAGAAATGGTATGAGGACTGAAACTGATAACGGAAGAACAGCTTGTGTCATCGGGTACTCACAACTGCCGATTGGGACAACCCACAGGGGCAAGTATACTGCTCAAAAAATGAAATATCATCTAATGAATTATCCCCTCATTTTTGTGAGCAGTGCATTTAGTGTAACCTATACTTATACTTGCACATTAGCAGCACCCAGGAGGTTTATTCCAATCTACAGGCTTAATCAGGAATGGTCTTCTAGAAGGGTAGTAGCCAATAAACCACTTTTTCAGATGGAGAAGGCAGTGAAAAACTAAGATGTTCTAAAGCTCACAAAGACTGGAATGATGATCAGTGGAAAAGAGTATTATGAACTGACGAATCCAAGTTAGGCATTTTTTGGTCCAATCGTAGACAATATGTGTGTATATGGTTATATCATTGCTAAAACAACAAACAATAATAGTGACCTAAGCCTTTTTACACATTACTGTAAATATAACACACTAGTTTGCTTTTTCTCCAGTTGTAATTATACTTTGTGTGTTTAGATGATCCGGATGACAAGAGTGAGCCAATAAAACAATGAGATGACAATCATCCTTATAGGTACACGCACCGGCAAACTGTGCCAAGGTGAACAAGACACCATGGAGTGGAGGCTCCCAGAAAACCCAGGGAGAGGATCTATCCATATCATCCTCCTTCTTCCCTTGCTTTTTTTTTACTTTCCGATCCTTTTGTTTGATTTAGCATTTACTGGAAAAAAATATATATAAAAATAGAGGTCTTTATGAATATATCGAAAAAGATAAAGGGTAATGGGGTGATATTTTACCTCACCGAATTGCTGCTTGATCATTCCCATCTGCTAGTGTTTCTGGTGCTGGGTTTCAGCCAATTTAAATGAGTTACATGGTGGAGGGTAGATGGATTTTTGAGCTATCCTGCTAATGAATGGCAAATGTAAAACATTTATTTTTTTCCCAGTAATTTTATTCAAGTAATATGTCAGTATGAATGTTCATGATTGCATCCGAGGCATGAAATACATAAGCAAATGAATGATAAAAACAAAATGCACTGGAAGTTTGGATAATAGGAAGTGCATTTACATGCCTGGATTATACCTGATATTCCTGTTGCACCCATCGATATGCATTTTCAGATTCTATATGTGAGTTTAATTATAGCCTGCTTGTGGGTGAAAAGTTGATCCAAAGTTTTTCCTTCACCTCAACTCAACTTCCTTCTTCCTTCCTTGCTCCAACTGAACTAGGGGAGTGTGCAGTGCCGTATAGATTGCTGTTCATTTTCCTTTCCTTCTTTGAATAAATTCTAAGCATCGTTGATCCTTAAGTTGTTTCAACCCCTACATGTCATCTCTTAAAAAGGATCACAGTTGTACTCTAGTCTACATAAACTGCTGAGCCACACTATAAAACCTGCTTTCATCCACATCTCTTACTCTTGACTGTGACCTTTATGTTGCTCCTCTATTAAACACGATAGCATCCATGCTCTCGGAGCGTGAGGACTAAGTTCCTGATTTTGCCTGTTTTTACTGTAATGCATGCTAGTTTTTTCAAATTCAAACATTTTCTTAATGCTTTTACAACACTCTCTTTGTGTTCCAGAGATTTGCCTTATTTGACATGACGCATACTACTTGTCGACAAAATATTGATGGTGCAACTTACAAATACTACAAATAAATGTGTTGCTTGAGTTAAATAAATGACTAAATACATTATATAAGGTTATGGATGATCAAACAATCCCTCCTATTTTTCTCGGGTTTAAGGTGTTTTTGAATAAATAAAAAGTTTTGCTTTGTTTTGGGGTTGATCATCGGTTAAAGTGGTGCCATAATGATATCAAATGAACTTATGCCTTCATAATTTGGTGTTTGCTTTGCTAAACAACTATGAAATAAAGTTTTAAAAATGACTAGTGAGTGGTTTTTTTGTGTGTAAAGGTATGTTGTTTAAAGTCTATCCGAGCAACGTCTGTTCGCTTTTAACATCGGCGGTCATAAGAATTCTAAAAGGAAATAAAAATGGTCTTGCATCTAGTTCACATCTAAATGACAGAAAAGTAGTAAGAGCGAACACTTGCAGCATTTGCTGTCAGAAAAGAGAATCGCAGCCTCGAAAACATGGTAATGATCCTTTTCTTTGTGTTGTAAGTTTTATAAAAGATACAAAGTTAAGAATTCTAAAAGGAAATAAAAATGGTCTTGCATCTAGTTCACATCTAAATGACAGAAAAGTAGTAAGAGCGAAC
>JAUZSV010422153.1:0-10703 GCA_034780495.1 Parotocinclus cesarpintoi
CTTTTTTCACATGGTCATAATGGGGTATTTTGTGTAGAATTTTGAGGAAAGAGATTAATTTAATACAATTTGGAATATGGCTGTAACGTAACAAAATGTGGAAAAAGTGAAGCGCTGTGAATACTTTCCGGATGCACTGTATGCAAATATGCTTTAAGTGTATTTCTTAAGTGCCTAACAGTGGCAGATAGCCAGAGGTGGATTTGAGGTCTTTTCTGGCTCATAGTCCAGTATCTTAACCACTAAACTACCACCATATCACCATATTTGTGGAACAATTCAAGAAGATACTAAAAATAGGTTAGACTGAATAAAGTTGGCGGAGCACCTAAATACAAACTTGTTTGCAATTATGACTGAAAGTGGGCAGTAAGAGGGCATATAAAGCCAACATAAGTCCATCCATACTGAGCAGGGAGGCAGGCAGATTCAATTATGTTGAGCTCTGTTGCCTAGCAACAGCTACTGAGAGTTTTTCTACAATTCTACCATTTGCAATTTTTTATATTGAACTCTCACCAACCAGCTATGCAATATTTATTTGTAAAATTTGTTAGAGTTATCAGCACCTTTATCACTGTAACATGCAGTCCCATGCACTCAGGACTTTCTAACTCTTCAGAGAAAGGTTAGCAAAGATGCATATCTGACTACTAACCAATCAAAACTGCTCATTAGAATGGCTCCTATCTACATGCCCCCATGCCCCTTCTGATAATATTTTAAAGGGTTAATAATATAATATTTTACAGAGCCCATAGCTGTCTAACCCTTCTCAGCATAGTGCAGAAGGTGCTATAGATTGGTCAGTCATAAACAAATGCCACTGTCTTTACACATGCTAATTTGGCTAGATAATAACAACCTGTGACTTGCAAGGTCAGCCAAGTCTACCATCAGGGTAAAAAAATGTTCTGGCAAAGGAGCAGATGATGGACTTGGTCTTCAAATAAGCCTAAGGGACTGGTGAGTTTGGGTTTTTCAATGTTTGGCTTCTCAGGTATGCTGTACACATACTCTACTTTGTTAAATGGCTACTTTATTTTGAAATGCATTACACAGGAAATGAAGTTATAAATAAATTAGGAAAACATTATTGTGCGCTTTTGTACATGCTACATCTGTCATTTGTAGTTTGTGAGCTGCAAAACAAATGCAAATGCAATTGTGATCTGTATTTTAAAATTATAATATATATTGTGTCTTCTTTTATTATTATATAGTCTTTAAAATATTGTATTTTCATTGTTTATCAAGTCCATGTTTATGTGGTAATCAAATGTGGCTATGTGGTGCGTCATGTCGACTAATCATGGCAGCAAAAATGCCATAGTTTAGGGGTTCGGTCTTTTAGTTGTTGAACTGAAGAACATTCTTTTGTTAATGTAATTATAGATCGTGCCTATATCCCCATATAGATTTATTTATTTATTTGGCTTCTTTAATGTCGCTATCGGCATCAGTGGCCATGTAAGCGACACACACGAGGTTATATCCATACACAAGTTCATCTCAACACCAGTCGCATATGTATACACAAGTCAATGCCAATTTAGAGACACCAATTAACCTAATACGCATGTCTTTGGACTGTGGGAGGAAACCGGAGTACCCGGAGTAAACCCACGCAGACACAGGGAGGACCCAGACCCGTCCACCCTGGGATTGAACCCAGGACCTTCTTGTTGTGAGGCAGCGGTGCTACCCACCGAGCCCGTGCTGCCCTTGTAGTCTAAGTAGTAGAGATGTTAGATGTGAGACAGTTACACTAAACAACAATGGCATACATATCTCTTATTTCGCTTTGTTATACTTTTTGACCAAATGCCCAGCAGTAACGGAGTAATAAGAGCAGGGTAGCGGGTCCGAGACCGAACCATCCTCACCCAAGCCTCTTGTCTCCAGGAAGCGCTCTGTCAAACCGCAAGCCATCCAGATGTTTCTTTATATTTAATGCATCCTCTGAAAATGTCAACTTATTTGAAGCTGACACTCCATCTGGCTCAGATGATTTATGTGGACCTCTCCTCTCATCCTGGACCTTCTCACCATAACCTTGGTTCCTCTGGCTCTCAGGATCACCTCTGTGTTGCTTGGGTTGCTCGAGCGTCCGATTCGGCTTAAGCAAAGTCTCGCGTTTCTGATCGGGATAAAGTACTGCCACGGGTCTGCGCCTCAGACCGCGGAGAAACCTTTTCGAAGTTAAAATAACGCTGTTACTTTTCCTCAATACCAAACTCGATCGTGTAAACATTACAAGCTCACGGCTCGTGCTGCTCATGAACGCCGCCATGACTGCTGCTTTGAGGCGCGTCACAGCCAGTGGGCGGTACCAAACGCGATTTCATATGCTTTAATATTATGGTTTTTATTTTTATTAAACGTCTTCATTAAAAACTCTTCACACATTTTTTGCAATAAATATATGATTTGCGCAAGAACTATTTCCACTAGCGCTTTTGGCCGCCGGAAAATGTTTTTTATTTTTATATTCTGATATAGCAAAATTGAAAGAATCTATGATTTTAAATAAATAAGTATATTTATATTTAGTATATAAATATATCACAGTATATAAATTAATCACAGTTGCTTATTATTATTATTATTATTATTATTATTATTATTATTTTCTTTAGCACCTTCATGGACTGTATCACTATATTTATATATTTATATTTTATATTTAAGCTAAAAAAATTTTTTTTTAAAAATAAATAATGATATTTATAGGTTTCTTCCAACACTTATTTTATAACTCTGAAATTAATCACAGTTGCATTTGCTTATTATTATTATTATTATTATTATTATTATTTTCTTTAGCACCTTAATGGACTGTATCACTATATTTATATATTTATATTTTATATTTAAGCTAAAAAATTTTTTTAAAAATAAATAATTATATTTATAGGTTTCTTCCAACACTATTATTTTATAACTCTGAAATTAATCACAGTTGCGTTTGCTTATTATTATTATTATTATTATTATTAGCACCTTTGTGGACTGTATCATTATATTTATATTTTATATTTTATATTTAAGCTACAAAAAAAAAAAAGCTACAATTTCTACTTTTACGCTTCAGCGATAAATATTGCTGTGTCTCAACGCGCATACTACCGTACTAAATAGTATGTAGATCCAGCATCGGCTCTGTTGGCCGTGTATCTATTTGGCATACTAGTTAGTACGGTAGTATGTCGCCAGAGACGTCGCCTGGATCTGTAGTGTTAGTATACGATTCCGGGCGTAGCTGTAATGCAAGTCCTATCAGTTGAAATTTATTGCTTAAACACAACGCGAATGCAAGTGTTTATCCGTGGATTAAGTGGAATGGTGAGTATTTTATTAAACCGTTAAAACTGGCTTAAAGCTCGGGCTGTCAACGTCGGCGCTAGTCGAGTTAGCCAAACAGTTATCTCGCTAGTAGAATTAGCTTAGCGCCGGGTAAGCTTGCGATTCAAATGCATTTCTTTATGTTGCAAATAGGTTGAGCAGTTTTAAGACTTCGGGAAGCTCCCAAATTGTTATCAATTGTTGTAAGTTTGTTTTATCGTATTAAGGAAACTTACTAACGTGGAAAGCTTCCTAGTTTGAGCTAAGTGGCTAACTTCACTGTAGTTACCTGTAGCTCTATACTGAGAGCCTGTATTGGTGATATTTAATACGCTTACTTCAGTTCAGTTTTATACAGAAATACAAGGTTTTTTTCCCTATCGCAAATTCTACAGAACTCTTAAATACAAGCTCTTACGTGTTTTGAGTTTGGTTCAGGTTACACCGTTGCTGTAACGCTAAACTGTTGTTGTCAAACTAAATAGGTTTGTAGCCATTGCAAATGTTATGATTTGGAAAACCCATGGCCGTGACATGGCAGTGACAATTCCCCTAAAATAAAAAATATATATAAAATAAAAAAAGAACTTCAGGGCCATCCTAAGTGACTTTAAATAGCAACCTAACCCTGGTTCTTAAGTTGTTGTTAAGTTGTAAGATGTTAGGTGTAGCTTGTTTTGTATTACATGTAACCATGCAAGGATCAGAAACTGTAAACTTAGATTCAGGCTAAACAGGTTAAACTGTAACAAGTTATAGACCTGGTTATCCTGGCATTTCCTGGTTCATAGAGGATGTTGCAAGCAGACGGCTCCTGTTTGGAGTCATGGGTTTACTCTGGGGACTCCAGTTTCCTCCTACACTCCAAAGACATACACTGGTTTCATTGATTGCTCTAGATTGGCCCATTTTGACTGTGTCAGTTTGGACAAATGTAGTTCTTGCTTCTGTTGTGAATAGCTGCTGATGCAACGTTCAATCAACAAACAAATTTGGGATGTATAAGTATCTAGCTGTTTACAGTTATATATTGTTTTTTAGCTATTTTTTACTGGGTGAGGCAAAAGACATAAGACGCTTTGCGTGCTGCGTCGTGGACTTTTCGCCAAAGGCTGCCTTGTTAAAGGTTCTTGGTCGATCACGGTTCTTCGGACGGTCACGACATGGCTTGTCGTCCAGTCATTGGGTCTGTGAATTTGGATATGAGGGATGGAAGAGTGCTGTGTGAAATTGGAGATCTTTCTGGGTCTGTTTCTATGATACGGCAGCTGCCTTCCCTAGACATCAGAATCGATTCCATCTTCAGTTACCTGTAACGAACAACAAAAAGTTTTGAAATTTCTGGTGATAACTTTTGAACCACAGGATATATTGCAAATGGAATTGCACCCATGTTTCGGACATAGCCTAAAAGGGGCTCCCTCACCCTTTGCCTGCTGTGTATTCAGACACGTCATTTTGTTTCTGACTTAAGTGTCCTGGGACTTTTGCCTCACCCTATATTATGAATGAATAAGTCATCAAGGACTTGTGTGAAGTTTGCTCTGGATACTCTGGTTTCCTTGCACATTACAAAGAGTGAGGTGAATTGGTTGCTCAAAATTCCCCCAGTGTCAATGTATCTGACTGGTGTCTATGTAACTTTGCTCCTATTTAAGTAAACAATTAAATCTATAAATGAGCAGCTCCGGTGACTGGGAGGGGTTCTGGTAGGAGCAGTTTCTGAGGGCCTGGGTTTGAATTCTGTTTTAAGTTTCATTGGCTAGGACATGCTTGAACATACCAACCAATAACAACCAATTACAGTCAGCCTCCACGTCCACCGACTCAACTGTCTATGGACAAAAATACAGGGTGTGTCAAAAACCACAAGACACCCCTTTTATTTCAGAAATAAAAGAGAAAATGACATATGTGAATACCCCAGCAAGTAATGGCTGAGGGGACCTATCTTTCAGGCTATGTTAGGAATGTGGCCACCAACTGGATATTGGATCAAGATAAGATTTCCCATTTGCAAAGGGAAGGTGGTCATGTAGCATATCAATACCAGAATTGTCTCAGAAATAGACTGCCACAATCAGATCTCCTGTGGTTCAAAAGTTATTTACAAATAAGGTTCAAACTTTCTGTGGTAACTCAAGAACTTAAACTTGTCCGACACCTGTCGGCTTCAACAACAAATAATATGTAACAGAATGCAGCCGGGTTTGGCAGGTTTCAGGACCTCCCCTGAGAATGTGATCAGCAGTGGGCATTTACTAATAGATAAGCAAGTTCTGTGATTTGGTACGTCACCTTGGTGGAGAGATCATTTCTGCTCTTTGTCTTTGACAGGTCCTTTATCAGCAATCAGCCACTTTCTAATCTGCGATGCCCCAATGAGTCAAGGTGGTAGCCTGGAGTTAAAACTAGCTCCTTGGCAGCACGATGGCCGCCCTGATGATGGCCAGTTTGTTGTTCGTGTTTCTGGGAATTGTGTGCCTCTTGATCTTCAGGTAAGGAACCTGTGTAATTGACAATATAAATAAAATACTCATAAACATCCTTCAGGAGAACCGTGGCTGAGATGCAGATGTTTTAGTCCTCAAATGCTTGTTAATTTGCTTATGAAAATTCACTTAAAATCTTGCCTGATACCCAAGATGGAGTGTGTTGTAAGATTGGCCCTGCATCCCACCTATACCCGAGTATCATGTGACTGAATGAATGAGTAACAATACAGAATAGGCCATACAGCTTTTACGTATCTGGTGTTTATTTACAAACCAGAATGAAAAACAGGAAGACATACACAAAGTAAGAAGTGTTTTTCTTGCCGTACACCCTCAGATGGCTCTGCTGCAGGCTGGCTGTGCGATTCTTTCACACCGTCCTGAACGCTGAACTGAAAATTAACTCGTTTGGCCTCTTTTCACTCCGAGGGATCAGTGTGCAGTTTACATCTCAACATACACTGGTGGGTGAGCTTTCTGAGCTTTTAAGGTGTTAACATTAAACCCAGGTTTCAAGATTTCAGCTTTTGCTGGTGTAATCTCTTATGAAGGCTTTCAGCACTGTTACCTCATCGCAGTTGTACAGTCAACGTTTTTGTCCGTCTGTCCTGTAGGAAATAGACCAAATATGGATTTCCAGCAAATTGTTTAACCAGGATTTGCCGTGAGTATCAGAATTAAGCACTTCTGAATTTATACTGATCAGCCAAAACATTAAAACCCCACAATAACAAAAGTTTGTTAAGCTCTGGGCTATATTAGACAGAAGAAGGTTTTCCATACAATAAGTTTTTGTATATTTTAAAATAATATAGTGGGGACTAAATACAAAAACAATGTTTTTTTTTGGGAAGCCTGACTATGAAGTGAACAGTATGTTCTCATAGAGGACGTGTTAGATGTAAGAGAAACGTTCAGGAGTAAGGACCAGCTTAATGAGGAGGAAATCCTTGTGGCTGGACTTCTCGGTCAGAGCATCTTCTGAACAGCAAGACCTCAGGGGTTCTCATAGTCAAGAGTAGTGAGTTTGTGAGTAGTGAGGCTATGCTCTGAGGAGGGGCAAACCACCAACCAACTGGCAACCCATGTAAGGGGCACCCTTGATGTAAGAACAATGAATTCTATCTGGTCTGTTCCGTATGGGCAGGAGAGCTACGAGTGTCAGAACTGGGCCATGAAATAATGGATGAAGTTTAACTAAAGAGTTCTGTTACATTTAAAAACTGTGCTGTATAAAGTCAGCTCTAAGTAATATCCAGTATGACATTCAGGTCTGAAAACCGTGTGTTTATCTTTGGTCGGTGTTCTCCAGGAGATACGTGGCACTGTGTTTAAGTGAAGCTCGGGTACGGCTTGATTTGAAGGAGCCCTTCAGACCGCAGGTTTCCCTCAATCGTAACGGAAGCCCAGGCAAGTCACCTCTCAGCCCCTCCACACTGCGTTTCCTGTCTCAGGTAGGTTCCAGAACACGGCCTAGACCAGCTCGTGATCTCACTGTGTTCTTTTGTTCATTGTTAAATTTGTTCTCTGCAGCTGCTGTCGCTCCACATTGGTTCCGTGAACGTGATGGTGCTTAACCTGATGCTGCCCGAGTCTCTCTGGCACATGACCAGCACAGGAATCACCCTGCTGCTCGATCACCAATGCAAAAGGTCCAGCACCTTGGATCATTATTGTTAATGTGGTTTGCTCATTTTTGGAAATGACTGAAGACTTCAAAATCTGTTTTTAGATTGGCCTGGGACTTTACAGTGGGACAGCTCAGCAGTAAAGTCCTCAAAAGCAGCAGACTGGTTTGTACGCTTTTAAATGTTTTGAGAATTTTTTTTTTAGGACTTGCCCACAAATTGAAATTGTGTAAAATATATTGTAGCTCGTTTATATAAACGATCACCTGTAGTCTGAATCTTTTGCCTGTGCTCTTGCATGGATACTTATGATGCGCTATCTATAATGCCAGTCCATCATTTCCTGCATTCAGCTATCCAAATCCTGTCTGCAATCATTCGATCCTCTTAACAAAAATCATCCTGTCATTAACACCATTCTGGACAAATGACACAACATTTCAAATAAAAAGTGTGATATAAAATTCTGCTGGATCCCAGGACACAGTGGCTTCACTGGAAATGAAAAAGCAGACCGGATGTCAAGGAAAACGTTAAAGGCCCAAATTTCAAACTGTAAACTCCCATTAACTGACATAAAACCCCTAATACTTAAATACATACAAGAAAAGTGACAAGAATAATGGAATACCCAAACAAGCAATAAACTGTACGAGCTCAATAAATAGAGAGCAATCCCCCCAATGTAAGGAATGCAGAAAAACAAGCACTATTGAAAAACCTATTAGCCAAATGCCCAAAATACCTACCTATAAAACTAAAGGTACAGATATTGAATACATTAGCTGACATTTTCAACAAAGATAAAGCAAATAAAGTACGAAATGGCCGAAGAGCTGAAGTGGCATTAAACCCAACCAACCAACCAACCAACCAGCATTCAGCTCTGATGCCATGTCTTGTTCGCTTCTTGAATAAATGGCTAATTAAAAAGGGTCATGAGGAAAAAAATCTGTGAGACTTCAATATGTCTGTGTATTTGTTTTGAGAATGTTACTTGATCAGCAGGACACGTGTCTGGCAGAGGTGTCTCTGGGCCTGGCAGTGAGCGGTGACATCAGTCTTCCCGAGCTCCGTCCGGGCCAGTTGGTGCTAAACGTGAGGACTCTGCTGGCAGAGCTTCATGAGGGACTGTTCCATTCTCAGCTGCTTCTCCCAGTATCAACCCCTGCTCCAGAGCCCAGTCATACTGCCACAGGTGAGTCCATAGCACAGACCCTGGGGTGTTATTTATCAGCAGTTCATTTGCACAGATTGATTCAACGATTTGATTCCCCCAAAAGTCACAGAAGACAAGTCGATTCAAAGTGAAGCGGTAAGGAAGATTCTGCTAATGATTCCCGAGAAGGTCAATGTGGACTTTGAGAACACAAACATCACCCTCTCCATGCACAGCCAAAAGCGGTGAGTGGGTCGAACCAGTGCTGAATGATTATTTAGTGCTAATGTATACTCACTGTGTTTATATATCCTTATGGTTATGAAGGCATCTAAACTGGACACTGAAGTCTCTGAAGATGGGCTTTGGAAGTGATGAGGACCAGCCTGCCTTAAAGTTTCCAGAGTTTAACTGTCCGCACAGCAGCCTGGAGCTTGTGTTGGAAGGTAAGCACAGATGACTATTACCTATAACTATTACCCCATTTGAACCTTACTGCATTATGTATTGGGATGTTTATTTGACTGACTATTGTATCTCTTAACCATTTGAATGTCAATCATTAATTAGTTCCCAAAGGCTTAGTCTCCTAAGTTGGTATTATTCAGCCAGGAGTTTTAGATCAGCTTATGCTAGACCTAGGTCTAGACTGAGGTCCATGGGTTTAGTGTTGCTGCCCCTTTACTCTGGAACTCTCTTCCTCTTTCCCTGTGCTCTACTATGTCTATTTTTGACTTTAAAACCACTTTAAAAGCACATGTTTTGCTATTACATTTTTCTTCTTCTTTATCTTTGTCTGTGTAACTGTTTGTGTTGATTATGAAATCCTAGTGTAAAGCGACCTTGGGTTTGTGTAATGGCCCTATATAAGTATAACTTATTTGTATTATTATTATTAATAATAATAATAATAATATTATTGTTGTTAAAGGCTTGATGAGCACAGAGCAAATTTTTCCTAGAAGGAAGAATGCAAACTGAACAAATTTGTACCAGACCCCCTGAAATTTGACACTGGCATTCTATACATATATAACAGAGGTGTACTGTACAGGTGCTCTCCGAATTACGATGGGGATACATTCCGACAAATCCATCATTAGCTCTGTGGATGAGTTGAAGAAGGATGAATTGTTAAACAAGGCGCTGTAACTCTCATTGAAACAGTATGATCGATATCATCATTATTTTTCTCGTTCATTTCTGTTCTGTAGATGGGCTTCTTCTGTCGCAGAGCAGGCAGCGGATTATATGTTTGAACACACTTAAAACCTTTGTTCAGGTACACTCAGACATCCCTCTACATAGGTTTAATATTCCTAAATAACACATTTGGCCAGATTTTCCTGAATTTGAATGTTTGTGGGTTTTTCTGAATTAATGTCATCTTGAAGGTAACGTCACTGGATATTTGTGGCTCAGTGACCATCAGCACCTGTATCATCCACTACCGCCATCAGGAGTTCTCTCATTGGCTGGATCTGTTCTCATGGGAACAGCGCACGTCCAGCAAGAGCACTCAGAGAAAAAAGTAGGACTATATCACCTTGGGTGTGCAGCGGAGTCGGTTGTCACGCTGTAATGAGAAACTGCATGTAGTTCTTTTTCTATAGACTAATAGTATGATATAAGTTATATAAAATACAGTCGATTCCGGTTAATGGAACCACATCGGGATGCAATCGTTTTGGTCCTAATAACCAGCTGGTCCGATTAAACGAACATGCCCTATGTTACAAACGGGACGTGCTATGTAACATATTCAATGTTTATTTAACCTTTATTGTACGATTTACACGTATAGCGAACGTACAAACAAGAACCACTGTTGCTTACGAACTTTGTTCATTGAAAAATACATTTGCAAACAAGTTTTACAACACAATGTATAGGTACTCAGCATGCAAAGCATAATACTGTAAAAAAACAAGTTCTTACCAAATTCCAGTCAACATTTAAAGACCTTATCCAGTGTGATCTGACGCGTTCTCTTGACGGACTGCACTTAAACAAAATCAAGAAAGTGGTGGGCGTGTTCACCTCCCGCTGGTTTTGCTCTTGTCAACACAAGTTTTC
>JAUZSV010422164.1:0-10703 GCA_034780495.1 Parotocinclus cesarpintoi
TCAACGCTGTTGTTGCCATCTGCCATTTAGACAAATGATACATTCATTTTCTATTAACTATAAAAATAATCATGCCTGTGATGTGGTGCCTAAAGGAATATTTCAAGATCATGACTAAAATCCTTGTTCAAACATATGGTGCTTGAAATAAAATAAAAAACTTTGGAACACACTATTCTATGACCGCTCGTTCAGTCAGGCCTAAAGAGTAGCGGACTTATGGATTTGACACAGTATGTCACGATTTGTTTTCTGGAAATGTGACTCATACTGAACTGTTCTCCCACCCCATGCCCATTGCCGGGTGGATATTATATATGTTATACTGCATAATTATCTTCGAAAATACATGGAAAATATCCAACACACACTGATTAATTACAATATTCAGCAATTTCAATAAAGTAACGCTAAGAAGCATGGTGCCAACATATTTTGATCATTACCACAGCAGAACTAACAAAATAATAATAACTGAAAACATATGGAGGAAAAGCTTATCAGGGAAACAAGGAATTGAATCTTTCTTAGCAGAAGGTGCATTATATGACATTTTACCGCAGTTAGTTCTGACCAAACATTTTAATTGGATGAGAGACATTCTGGGAGTGCCTGTACTGCATTAGAAATATTAGAAATGAGAAATATTCTGTTGTGTTCTCAGACTGCAAACTTTACCAATAAATTACAAAAATACTGGAATAGATCATTGTAAGACAATAACTAGACTACATAACAGTAATCACAAACAGTTGACAACAGTCAAGAGAAATTATAAAACGGCAACAAATAGCCCAGAAATTCAATTGCTGCTTTAAGATTTAAAAATAAATGGTTACAAAGTGGTGTGGTACTGGGAAATTCACTTTAGTGTGTACACTACTTGCCCAGACATGATAAGTAATCAGTTAAATAGAGCTTTGGTAGGTCTTCTTGTACACACCTATACACACACCTACACACACACGCACACCTACACACACACAAACAAATGGTCTATGTGTGATAGTTTGAACTGTACTACATTTACTAGATTTTACATGATGCAAGTCACTGTACTTTACCACTAGAATAAATACTTATATGTCATATAAGTAAATAATTAAATATACATTGCTGCAGCAACACCAACATTTCCCTTTTAGGGATAAATACTCTGTCCGTCTGTCTACTTACTCATAAATAATGGAATAATTTCTCAATCTGCTTAATTTATTTTCTTATTAGTCTCTCATCATGCCTCAGGGTCCAGAAAGTTGGGTCAACATAGTAACCACAGCAGGTGAGGAGTCTAACAGCTGCAAATTCAGAAGTACATGTACAGTCCAGTACAGAGTGACAGAACAGATTGTTAGAAGTGATGGTAGAGTGCAAAACCATAAACAGAGCAAAAATAGTGATCACACTGCAAGCAGGGACACCTGAGCCAAAAGGTGGAGCAGACATAACGGCACCCTGAAATATCAGTGACCACTCTTTCCATCATCAAAAACCTAGATGAGCAGAGAGGCAAGGCAGGCCGACAGCAACCAATATCACAGCTGACCAAATGTCTGCACTGTTGACCATAAGTTGAAATTTCAAGTCTGAGCACTACCAAGTTGCCACCTTAAATCTTAAAAGTTTAGATAATATTCTATAAGACTATCAATTGCAATTTACTGTTAAATATGACAAAACATTCTCAGATCAGCACATAAAAAAGTTGCAAAACCATCTCTCGACTGTGCACACATGGATAAAATTCATGACCATTGTTACCTTCCTCAGCAGCAGCCCACCAACAATGATCACATCGAGAAAAAACTGTAATAGACTTTAAAGTCACAAGGGAATCCAGGGTAACTTCTAGGCAACTAAAAGCCTCCACATTTGCTAACATTAATATCCATGACTCCACCATCAGGAGAACACTGAACAATATTTCTATGTATGGCAGGGTTGCAAGGAGAACTCCACTGCAAAATGTTTAAAATAAAATATTTTGTGGGTGGATGGGACCAAAATGGAACTTTTTTGGTTTAAATGTGATGTGTAAGCGTTTTCTCATCTGTGAAACATGGATATTTAGCCTGTTTTGCTGCACTGGGCCAAAATTCTGAACTATACTAGCAAACTGTACTTAATAAACGCAAAGGAAAATGTCAGGGCAGCTATCCATGAACTGAATATCAAGAGAACATGGAATATGCAGAAAGATGTGGACAAATCTAAAGAGTGCAGTTCATGTGAGGAAACTTACCGACACCACCACAGAAGTTGTAACTGTGTGGCGGAAATGGCTCAAATTCCTCAAAGATAATGTTCAGGACTGATCAACAATTACTGGAAACAATTAGTTGCAGTTATTGCTGCACAAGGGAGTCACACCAGATACTGAAAGTTTCACATATTTTTCTCACAATAAAGTAATGGCCAAGTGTAACATTTTTGTCTCGTTTGTTGAACCGATTTCTCTTTACCTAAATGTATAAATAATCTGATCATGTTTAATGTTATATTCATGTAAGAATATAGAAATTGCTTACTGTAATCCTAAAGACTGTGTTTAAGTTGTTAATGCTACCCGGAGGGCTATTCTGTAGCTGTACTTTGCAGAAAGAAGGACCCGAAGTAGTTTTAGATAAAGTCTGCACCCTTTGATGGACGTGATTATGGTGGATCACTGTGATTTTTTACTCCAGCACTGTAGGGTAAGACCATGTAGAGATATATAGATAAATAGCTGCATGTTATACTCTATGTAAAATTTGTTAGCAGCCAGAGTACTGTTAAATTGTGAGTAATAAAATCAAACTTCACATGGAAGAGAGTACATAGGGCCCAAACTCATGCATGACACTAAAGGGGCTGGTATGTCTAACAAACTGCTACACTAGATCCACACATATACATATAATATCTGGTCAGGGGTAGTGAACAATTACAGACAATAGCTCATATTTCCCTTAGGATGTGCGAGTTATTTTGTTCTCAAATCAGTAGTGACATAGAACTACACCATCAAAAGATACTTTTAAATGAAATGGTCCATAATGAAAAATCCCCTAATTTCAGTGTAATATTCTGTGCTGGTCCCTTCTCATTACTAACAGAACATTAAAAACACGCTCAGACCGAATAACAAATTGCATTGTTAAAACAGCTCAGGGTAAGCGCTCGGATATACTACATTATACAACTATTTTGCGTACTTGATGTGGTGGATGTGGGAGAAATGTTAAGGGGACCTGAGCAACTTTAACAAGAGCTAAATTCTTAAGCCAGAAAAATGGCTCACAGAATAACCTAAACTACAAGCACAAAGGACTGTATTTGTGGTCAGCAATGATGAGTGCCAAATGAAAGGGTTCAGGAGGTATGAACCAGCAACAGCGTGTTGAAAGGGTGCTTGCGCTCAAGGCACTTCGATATCTGAGAGCAACAAATCCTATCCCATCTGACCCAAATGGACATAAGAGGTAGTTAAGTTACTTAAATAACTTCAACCTGTTGAACATGGGGCTAGTCGCAGATTTCTCATGGAGGTCACTATTCTAACCCCTGTTGTCCTGTCTGATTACACCAGTTTCTTTACCATCATGCAGACGGTTGGGTATGTGTACACTGTGGCTCAGTGGGTAGCACCACTGCATCACAGCAAGAAGGTCCTGGGTTCAATTCCAGGGTGGAGCAGACCTCTTCTATGTGGAATCTGCATGTCCCATGTCTGTGTCAGATTACTCAGGGCATTCGGTTTCCTCCCACAGTCCAAAAACATGTGTGTTAGATATCTGACTAAATTTGAATTTACGGACCTCGGCTTAATTTGACTCTTCCCATTAGGCGACAACTAATTGCAGTCTCCTATCTACCCTTTGCCACCCTCCTGCATTTAGTTTTATAACTGCTCAAGCACTAAATGTAATAATGTTCGTAAATATTGTACCCATAAAAGTTTGAAAAAGTTACTAAAACAAGCGGTGTATTCAATTTTAGTGCTTTCACTGAGAACCAGCTAGCTAACAAATGAGCAAGCTCTGGTTCATGTCCCACCTTTGGCAGACTGAGGTCTGTCAATTACAGAATTGTGATTCCAGTTTGTTTATTTTGTTTCCACAGTGTATGCCTTCATGTGGTTTCAGTTACTGGTGGCATCAAGTGGAGTTGGTTGGGTGCTACATACATTTCCTCTTGGTGACTCACAAGGTTTAAGTTATACTGGTAACTGTCAGTCACCTCTGCATAACCAAAGAAAATGTAAAGAAAACAGTATGTACTAAATTTAAAAATGTACTGAAAATGTACTGAATCTAAAATCACTTTCTATTTCTTATGTAGTACAGTATATAGAGACTGGCAAAGTGGGGTTTACACAATTACAGTGCACTATATATTAAAAAGGGACTAACATTGATCTGCTTAGATGTTTTTAAATCATATCATAATGAGTACTCGTGCCTTTTTTATTTCGAGTTGGCTGAAAAGCCCACACCAACAAGCCAAAAACTCCTCAAAGCACTAAAGCATTGTGCCAAAGCCTTAGGTCAGCATTAGATTTGATGTTGCACATTAAAGCAATGGTATTAAAAAACATATTTAACATATTGTTGATGATTGGACCAAAAATAACTTGAATGTCGCTTCATAATACCATTCACTTTTACTGATCTTTAATATGTTCTTTGTGAGCTTTAGCCTGAACCAACCCTGTTATACAAAAAATAGTTTCTTGGCTACTACTCGTGTGTAACGTGTAAGGGGAGGGGCACTAAGTACTTACTATTACACCTACTTTTATAAGAGCTGGTAATAATGATATAAATCACAATATCACTGTTATAACAAATTCTATATCTAATCCAGTGGTAGGCCAGGTACATTTAACTTTGGTTGGATCTTTTGTGCAGATTAGTAAACAGTAGAGAATGTACATAAATAACTGATTTCTATATGGGGGAGGGGGTCAAAAATAACTATAAGCTTTTCATGTAAAGTATACACTGCCTGAGTACTTCCTTTTTCAGAGCTGCTACATGATTGGCTGAATAGATAAAGCACACCTTGAGTCAGCTTGGCTACAACAGCAGAAGACTGTGTCAGGTTCCACTTCTTTTAGCCAAGAACAGAAACCTAAGGCTGCACAGGCATGCTTTCATTACAAATACATGCAACTGGCATAGCAATTTGAACATGAATGTTATATTTTCCTCCTCAATCACCTAATATAAAGCCCATCAACCATTTACTGGGGCGCTTAAATACAGATAAAGCCACATATTTGGTAACATCACAAGATAAACTTTGGAATATTGTAAAATCATGCTGGGATTGCATGGATCATTACATTTTGCACAACTTACACCATTTTGCACACTTGTGTTCACAACCATTGCAGCAAAAGAAGGCTGTACTTAATGCTAATAAAGTCTAAAGTGCATTCTTTTATTTTTCACATTGTCCACCTTACTGCTGCTAGTACAAGTCAGTGTTTCCCCAGATTTGTTTCTGCCGAACTACAGGCTCTTGAGTCTCTGCAATGCTTGTGGTGGGGGTTGGACTTGTCATATCTCACAGTAGAGGTTGAATGACTCTGTTGAAGTGTTGATATTGTTCTTATGTTCATAAGTGGTGCTCCTCATTCACCTAGTTGCAGTGAGAGTATCCGATTACTGAGCCTCTCCCCAAAATCAGCAAAGAAAAAAAAGTACTGTGGGAGCCCCACGTTACTGGCTTTCGGCTCCTTTCACCCCATCTGGCCAAACTGTTTGACAAGTCGTTTGTGAGTGGTCCCTGAGAAAATAAAGTCCACATCACAGGCCTTCCAGATGCTTTATAGCCTAATACTCCCATCCCTTTGTGTAGTGGTAGAAACTGAGCCTAATTGGGATACATGTTTTGTATGATAGAAAATGGCAGTGAAATCAATTACAGCCCTGTGTGTAACATCATTAATGTGAGAGAATCTCCAGAGGACAATTAAGCTCTGTCTTTTAAGACAAAACAAATGGATGTTAATGAAGGATACTGTGGTAACATAAACAGAAATTATGCTATTCAAATACAAACATTTTCCGGTGGGATTGATTATGTTATGCATACATGTAGACTACAGAGTGCAATAATGATCATTTAGTGTTATACAATGTAAAACTTACTCATAGACCCAATACACATCTTCCTCTCTTTGCTTAGACTCTCAAGGTAACGGAGGTGGCCCAGTTTGTTTGCAGAGGGGGACAGAGAAGAGGTTAGACAATCCAGTGAGAAAGTGGGTGTGGAGAAAAAGAACTGGAGGCTGAGAGAGAGAGGAAAAGGGGGGTTGTGGTGGGGCAATATAAAATCTCCAGAGCACAGACCATGCTTTATCCTGCCAGTGTGTCCTGCGTGGTACATGTTCAGTCACAGGAAATCCCTAAACCCTTCAAGCTCTCTGCTCTAACAAACGTTGACCTACACTGCTGCACGCTCACAAAGAAAGATGGCCATGAGGAGAATGAATGAGATGGGGAGAAGGATGGATCTAATGTTGATCTTAAGTGTTCTGGTCTTACACAGTAAGTACAAATTTATTAGTTTAGTGAATGCAGGATTTTTTAATAAGTGTATAATTGTAATAAGTCAGTCCATAATTGTTTATTTCATAAGCATCCTGTTTCTTTTGTTTCGTAAGCATCTTATATGAGCATTGGTGAGTTTGTAAACTTTTGAAAAACACTGGAGAGAAGTTAATCAAAAAGACAAGAATGTTTTAACTGGTGAATAAGAATGAACAAGGGTGTGTAATTAATAGAGCTAGTGCAGTCAAAAGAAATTCTTTAAGGAGATGCTGAGCAGTTTTTTAAGTAAAGTAGGCTGTTAAAAAAGTAGCGGGAAGGTGGAACAAAGAGGGCTGGCACAGAGTGGAAACTTGCTGTTGAATGCAATTATGGAGTTTACCCTAGCCTTCGACTGGGTGGAGCCGGACGGGTGTGTGTAAAAACATGTGTGAGTGTAGGAGTGGAAAGACAGAAGGCAGTAGGTAGTAAAGAGCCACTTTCCTCAACTAGTAACAAGACATTGGTATCAAGAATTCTTTGCTAAAAATTTCTTTGTTTCATGCTCCACAAAAGGATGTGGCCCACCCTGTGTTTGCTTATGCTCATCTCAGAAAAGAAATGAGTGTTTACATTAGCAGCCACAGTGCTGGTGTAGGTAGTGTGTATGTTTTGTTTCAGGGCAAGTAGGCACATGTTCAGTTGATTCGAGAAGTTAAAAGAAAAGATAGAAGTTAGAAGAAAAGCAGGCACATTTTGCATAGCACAGGGATTTCTTGCCTCTTAAATCCTCCACTTTGATGAATATTGCACGCAGAGCAGATAGCAATGCACCGGTAATTGCAGGGTAAGATTTGACTTGGCTTGTCCTCCACATCCCAACTTTTTTGTTCAGTTCAGTGGAACAATTTCTGTAATGCTTGGTGACTTCGCTTGGTACCAGCAAAGTAACGCTACATTTGTGGAAACATACCATCACACTGCCATTAGCAGGGGAACAGCAGCGGATGGTTTGAATTTTATTTAGGAAAAAAATGTTCATATTGCTAAGAGACTAGCAGTGCAAACTCACAGTTACCTAATGCACACACTGACTTGATATACATTGACTGCATTACAAAGGAAATTTGATTACATAGCCAAAACCTTTACTGACCTGTGAACACAAGGGCAGAGTTGCCAATGTCATGCAATGTAAACCACAACGTGCTCTAGATTGACCTCAGGCATGTTAAAGCCTTTAGCTATTTCAGGTAAGAAACAGAAAATGTAGTTATCGAGTGCCAGATGTTAAACCTTTGCAAATGCAAAGTACCTAAACATAATTTTAAACCACATACGACCATTCTCACCAGTCTGCTACATTTTTGCTAGTGGCGTGCAGTTGGCACTAACGTGACAGATTTGGCTTGAAGGTGATCAATATTAACTTTCCAACAAAACAGGGAACGATGATTTTATTAACAATGAAGTATTAACCCTACAGTTGTACCACTAAGAACATTATAGTGCTTAACTGAACTGTGTTAATGATACTATACTGAGTACACAATCAGCTTTGGTACTGGAATATAATATATAATCACACTTCAATATAAACTTAAGAGATTGAACCCCACAGAGTGCATATAACATACAATGGTCAGTAACACAGTTAAAGTGATATGGATATGTTTACCATTACTTGATTCAGAGATAACAAAAGACCAAATGGATGAAATGGCAGTTTATCTGTACCTGAACCTGAACAAAAAAATAATGAAATATGTAAATATATATAAACATCAGCTAATGCCTGCAAATAGAGCAGTTAGGTGTAAGAAAAAACATCAATGACATATAATTGAACAATATGTAAACATTTTTCTCCAAGTGACATTTGTAAGAATTCTGCCCATTTTTCCATGGACAGGAATCCACCCACTATGCAGTCAGGTGGCACTGGTGAACCACATCTAAACAAGATGATGATTAGTGCTGCCTCAGGTCTCATAGAAGAAGCTGGTAATTGGATGAGAGTGTCTAGAGAGCATAAAAAGCTTTCACACATCTTTAACACTTGGACACACCCTGTATGACCAGGAGGATGGTTGTTTCCATTGCTAATGCTGCCATTGTAGCACATGACTTTAAAAAAAGAAAAAAGCTGGGAACACTGCAGAAACCACAGCACTTTATCCAGGCTCCAGGAATAAGCCTAGCTGAAAAGTGTATTATCCAGCTCATTATTGCCACAATATATCTGTAATTCAGGCTTAACCGACGTTTTTATTGACTTCACCAACACAGTTGAGCTATTTAGTGCAATGCAGGTGCTAATGTTTATGACATCTTGGTACTCATTGAAGAGAGGTTCACGGCTGGTGAAGTCCATAATCAAGCCCATCTACATTATGCCCTTATCCTAAGAGCCATTTTTCTATGACAAAAGCAAGATGCAAGGCAGAGTTACAAAAAATCCTTGGGGAGGAAACATAACTCTTTCTTGCACCTGGAACTGTGTCCTTGATCAAAGGTCAGGCCTCAGGCCAATCTAAACATGGACCAAAAATTGGTAGTGATTTTCTCATAACTTCAAGTTATGCATTCCTGCAGTCCTGATGACATCATGTACCCCAGCTTGTGGGGTGTTTTAAAAACTGAGGTATTCACTAAGACCAGGATGTGCTTAATCTTAATATAGAATAATTATAGTTGAGCTAATAGATTAGATGGATTACATAAGGCCAAATGGTTTTTCGATGCAGCACGAAATCTGTGTTTAAAAGCCACACCCTTTAGCTAGTAACATTACATAATTGGTAGTAACATGCATGCTTACAAAACAACACAATACAATACTTACTTTGTGTGAAAGATTATGCAGTTCTACAAACTCACATATAGAACTAGATTATATTAATATCCGTTCGATAAAAAATAGCATGCTTTAGCATATGCTAGTCCTCAAAGTTCAGAAATGCTGTTCTTGTAAGTTTTTTGTTCTCTTTTTCTGCTGCTGTAGCCATGCAATTGTATAGTTATTAGCACTTTTACAGGACACATACTTTCTCTTGCTCTGCACATTCATTTTCAGTGAGAAACTTTGGCAACAAACATATCCAAAGACCTGAGTAAAACCATTAGCGTATAATTAGCCTGAAGGTACACACAAATCTGCTAAGAGTGGAAAATCTGGAGTATACAACTTGCATCATGCAGTCATTTCCACAGCAATGTATGTTTATAAGTTTAGTTTTGTATGCACAGCACCTTTAAGGATTATTGAGAGTACAAGTAATCCTGTTCACAGAGACACAGTAATTGTTCTTTTGCCACCACAGTGATAGTTGTAACATGTTAGCAGTAACTTAAGAGTTTTATGCTTGTTAATAACAACATCTGGAACAAAGAGCATTTGGCCTGGGGATTAAACCAGTACAAGCCCTTTAAACATTGCAGTAATTGCCTCAGGTAATTAATGTTCAGCAAACAACACAGGGGCAATCCTATCTAATGTTCCCTAATTGAAAACATATGATTGTATCCTTTTCCTGCCTTTGAGAGCACCAGGCTGTTGTCGTTAATGCCTACCCCCTCTTAACCACAGTTATAAAGACCGAGGGGATTTGTTATGGTAAGCCAGAAAGGAGAGAGGGTACAAACCCTAAAACCAGTTTACTTTTGTTGTGAGGAGAAATAAAGCCTTACCTAAAGCTCTAAATTTCTAATTTTCTGTCTTATTTTTTTTCCAAACCAAGCCCTTAATTCAGTACTCTCTAGCTTGGGCACACTCCATGGGGTCCAACTCACAAAATAATAAAGGTTTGAATTACACCTTCAAGTTATTTTCATGAGGTCATGAGCTAACAAATGTGTCACAGTCATAACCACAGTCATTTATCAAACACACAGACCTACAAGCCTAGGTGTATATAGCAAGCCTGGCATAATGGAATCCCAAATCCCTAATGCAAATCACAGGAAATATGGATATGCTAAATCCAGCAGGTTTGTAATAATCAACCAAATATTATTAATAATTTGAGGGGAGACTATATACATCAACCATGCATTTATTACAGTGCATCCGGAAAGTATTCACAGCGCTTCACTTTTTCCACTTTTTTTTTTTTGTTACGTTACAGCCTTATTCCAAATTGTATTAAATTAATCTCTTTCCTCAAAATTCTACACAAAATACCCCAT
>JAUZSV010422175.1:0-10702 GCA_034780495.1 Parotocinclus cesarpintoi
TCTGGTCCAGAGTCCATTACCTTAACCGCTAGGCTACCGCTGTCCCCATGAGGACATGGGAAGGCCGTTCAAATCCACAAAGAAAGAACCCAGACTGCTCCATCTGATACTAAACTCAGGACCTTCTTGCAGTGATGCGACAGTGTTAATTACTGAGCCACTGCAAATAATTGTAACACGTTGTTGCTGTTTTGAGTCTGTCTACGGCCGCAATCTGCGGTCAAAAGACAGATTTAGATTTCTATTACAAATTATTATAGTTTTCAAGACCTTGGCCGTTTCAGCAAATCCCAATGGTGGGATGGATCTTAACTGGTACCTACCTGTATAGTCTGTCGCTTGAGCTAAGCAGCCAGATTCTGATGATAACCAGCTTTCTTCTAGAACATTACATTAGTGGATATAGCTATAAGCTCACATTCCTTCTTCTACATATATAGATTTCTAGTGTCTCCTTTACAGATTCCTCTCCTCACACTTCAGGTGTCAGTAAAGTTGTTACAGTGGATGTGAAAAGCAATGCTCCACTGTGGATGAAAATCAAAGACCTGGCTGATGGCGTGACCTACAACTTCCGCATCCGTGCCAAAACCCTGACTTACGGACCAGAGGTGGAGGCCAACATCACCACAGGACCAGGAGAAGGTTTCACTGTCTGTTTCTTTTGTTTAAAGAAATGCATACAGGCGTTTGGAAAGGGAAACTGTGTTTTTTAATATCAAAGATCTAAAAGCAGCACAGTTAGATATACTTTCACGTTATGATAATTTGTAATAATTTTGTAATAATTTTTCTTGAATATAGTGTCGTGCAAAGTTTTAGGCTATTATATTTGTTGTTTTAGCATTGCTATAATATATACAATATATAACGTTATATATCATATACCTTATAGCATGTTCTCAATGATTGGCTTATAGATAGTAGCTTGGCTGCTACTATTCCATAAAGAGCTGATCAAGCTTATTATAGGAATCACCTTGGCATCCTGATGAAGTTGGCAGGAGTTGCTATTGCTCAAGTGTAAGGGAATGTCATTCTAAATACTTTGCACAGTAGCCAATGGCAGCTGTTTTTCTTTGGGATTACTTTGTAAATAATGCATCCAAATATTTTCTTCTTTTCCAATAAACAGACTGAGACATAACTACAGTATATATGATCATTATACCATTGTACCATAATTATAAATCAGTATAAATTGTACCATAATATCATGGTATATCCAATCAAATAGTGGCCTAAGAATTTTACAGTACTATATAATACAATATTTCTCATTGCATATCATATAATCAGCATAAATGTCAGAATTTATTAGCTTTTGGCATGTGGATTTATCATTGCACTTGCAGTATTTAGAACATAATTGAAACTACTATAAGCTGAGAAACTGTCGAAAAATATTTGTATTAAACAAAAAAAGAATAATTCTTGTTTGTGCATGGCAATGCACTGTCTGGCTATTTTGAGTAGCCAGTATAAACCTGACTCAAGTGTATTTGTTTATTCAGGCATTTAATTATTGATTCATATTACGTATGTGTTGTGTTCAGGTGCTCCTGGTCCTCCAGGTGAGCCATTTATCTCACGGTATGGCACAGCGCTTACACTCCACTGGACAAGTGGTGACCCCGGACGAGCCCCCATAACACGTTATGTGATAGAAGCGAGGCCATCTGGTAAATCACCATAAATACAGATTCAGGAATAATTTACAGCATGCTATAGAATGCTTGACTGATGTATTAATTTATATTGCCTACAGATGAAGGACTCTGGGATATCCTTATCAAAGATATCCCCAAAGAAGTAACATCATACACCCTTAACCTGGACATGTTGCGAGAAGGGGTCACCTATGATTTCAGAGTCATTGCGGTCAACGACTACGGCTATGGTTCTCCCAGTGCTCCATCTCCCTCAATAGCTGGTAAAGAAAGCTTGACTTCGTCATGTTTTAATGTGTTATGTTTATAAACACTCTCAGTGTACTATGATTTCTTGCATTCCAGCTCAGAAAACCTCCCCTTTTTACGAGGAGTGGTGGTTTCTGGTGGTGATAGCGCTCGTGGGGCTGATCTTCATCCTCCTGCTTGTCTTTATACTCATCATTCGAGGACAAAGTAAAAAATACACAAAGAAGACTGACTCAGGTACGCCATAATGTCCGATCTGCATTCTATAAGTACTATAAGTATACTATAAGTTTCTTTATATATTCTTAGAACGTATAATAGGGTAAGGTGAGACTTACAGCCTATGAATAACAATGGATGTTGAAGTGTCTAGGATCATAGAGATAGCCAGGCCTAGATTACAGTCATGCCACAGATCACAAGCTGCTTATGCTAACTGCACGGCCTATAGGTGATCACGCAGCCTTTGTTTTCCTTTCGTTTGGCTGTAGTCATCAACCATATTAAGACTCATGGGGACGTATTTGCTCTGAGTACAGTCCTATAGATGTAGAAATAAAGAGAAACATAAAAAACACACACACTGCTCTTCATTAAGAAAGAGCAATTGTGAGACTGAATCACTTTGTACTGTAACATATATATAAAGGGTATTTTTTATTCACAATAGAACAGGCACATACACTTACAACACACATTTACAGCTTGTTACAAATAAGTAGTGGAATGTCACCGCCACAAACATGAGTAACTTGCAAACTAAAAGTCTCTAAACACATCAAAGTTAGAGCAGCCTCTAGTCCAAACCTGAGCTAACAAGCAAGGTATGGTGCAATGCCTACACTTGTATATCTGCAGTGTTGAATGGCTTTCCATTGGTGTTTTTTTGGTTGAACCTCTGCACAGAACCATAATTAAGCATTACAGCATATAAATAAAAAAAAACAATGATGCTGTACATTGTATTTACATTTTGTGTCTGAATATGACCACAGCATATGTTAGCAAGATAAAAGGCAGATTTGTATTTCCTATTAGAATTGATTGTAACTTAAGACCTCAGCTGTTAAAATGAACAGACTTGTATTCGATAGATATTCAAAAGGGCAAATTCGTAGACCGTTTCAGTTCCCAAAACATCGTAGCATGAGTTCAGTTTTAAATGATAGACTAACACCTAACCCTAGATTAAACCCTCCACCAGTTATGTTGATTTTATCTTTCAGTCTGGGCACAGACTAATAATAGTGTTTTGAAAGTTCACTTAAACAAATACTTCAAATTGAGTCTTTTATGTCCACGTCCACCTATGCAGCTGTAGCTCCCATGTAATTATGAACGGTCCTGGACACACACTCTGTGGGGCATGTGCCCCAAAAATGTTGCTCTGCCAAACTAAAATCATGGCAGTAAAAAGTCTATTTTATTCTAGTTTGCTAAGCAGATTTTCAGGACATGCCATAAAAATTCACTGTAGGCACTACATTTCCCATTGTGCTTCAGTACCTTTTTAAATGCTTAAACAGCTGTGCCTTTCAGGCAGAATATTTTTTTTGTCTGTTTTCTGAATAGTGTAATTGACATGTTCAAATATAAGATGGTCAGCCATGCTGCATTATGACCACCTCCTTGTTTCTACACTCAGTGTCCATTTTATCAGTTACACTTTCCATATAAAATCACTTTGTAGTTCTACAATTACAAATAAGTAACACACAAATGAGTGGGTGTTGTGCTGGTACGAATGACTGGTTTAGACACAGCAGTGCTGCTGGAGTTTTTAGGAACCTTAGTGTTAATGCTGGACTGTAAACAGTCCAAAGACATGAGGGAGGAAACCGGAGTACACGGAGTAAACCCACACAGACACAAGAAGGACATGTAGACTCCACACAGAAAGGACCCAGGCCGCTCCAATCTGGGATTGAACCCGGGAATACAAATATAAATCTTTAGTGTCTTTGGCAGAGTAATACTCAGTGTTAAATCATTTAATCTATTTAGTGTTTGACAGGCTCATTTTTCATGCACAGTTCTACCCCATGACTGATTGGTAAACAGAGGGGCACAATGAGTACAATGAGTAGACTTATCCCGTTTCATTTTTTACATTATTTCCCTGAAAGGAGTAATAGGCATTTTTAACTGTTTACCCATTTCCTTTGTGCAGATCAGCAATCTCATATTAATACACCAGTGAAATGGAATGTCATTACCAACTATAGTTAAATGTTCCTACTCAGTAAACACGCAACGTCAAAAGGACGTTCAAATCATATCCGTATCACGTCGGTCAGTCCAGAACCACTCTTGCACGTGTGGTGGACGAACAAAATAGGTTGACTGTCTAGTTCAAGTTCACGTTTATGTATTTATATAGCACCTTTTACAACGGAGCATTGTCTCAAAGCAGCTTCACGCTGTCCTAAATGGCTAATATTACGCTGTCCTAAATGGCTAATCCCAAGTTGAGCAAGTCTAGGGCAACAGTGGAAAGGAAAAACTCCCTAAAATGGTAGGAAGAAACCTTGGGAGGAACCAAGACTCAAAAGGGGACCCGACCTCCATGGGTGGCCTAGATTCTAAATAAATAAACACCAAAGGTATATTATATTATATAGCACCCTCTGGTGTTTAAGAAATGCAATTGCATTCCAGCTCCGCCCTTTATAACGTCCAGATTTTTCCTCATCCTTTATGAGTAGCTCAGTAAATGAGTCGGACTGCATTAATAAGATATCGTTCTGCTGTTTTTTTGTGGGTTTTTTTTTTGTATTATCGACACGATAAATTAACTGTCGGCGGCGACCAAGGAGTCATTTCGATTCGTTGTTTCCGGTGCTGGCCAGATTTGTGCAGGTGCCGCGGAAAAACCTGAAGAACTCGGAGCAAATGTGGCTCTTACCTTCGTGCTTTCTGTCTTGACTTAGTTCAGATTAAAGTCCTTTTTACGGAGTCATTTAAAAGTAAAGTCACCATCCTTAGGCGTACTTTTTCCAGGTGGTAATGAGTGAGCTCAAACCCCGCTGAACATTAAAAGAGGTAATTAGTCGCTTGTAACGTTACTTTTCCGAAGTAACACCCCCCCCACCCCCACCCCCCGTCGCTGAACCTCCGCGTCGCTGCGAGCTAGCGCCGAATTAGCATGCGCGCATGATGACAGACTCGGCAGCCCACTCGTTCTTCCCCCGTCTCTGGGCATCGTCTCTTACTCCGAGTCTGTCTCCCTCCTCGCACCTCTGACAGCCTCGTTTTTCTTCCCCGTATGTGCGTGCATGTGCCAGTCTCTGTACGTGAAGGTGGGGTGAAATTAAAATGGCACCCGCCCACGCAGCGAGTGCAATAAAGCAGATTTCCTCTCGTAGAATAATCGGTGATACGGAGCTCGAGGACAGACCGGCTGAAAAAGCAGCCTTCTCTAATCAGCACATCGCTCTGAAGTCCAAGCCTGATCTTAACTCTCAGGCCAAAAGGCACCAATTACCGTCCCCGGGGCTTCGGGGGTGGTCCTGCATCCCGCTGCCAAGCGTTATGCTGTTAACACCAGCACAGGGTGCAGTGGCACGAAAATCGACTCCCTCATCCCCCTCGTTCAGGAGCACGACGGCTAAACTTGCACAGTCTCCAAGCTGAGAAACCATCCTGAACATCTCAGGCATGATACAGAATAAATCGGATAAAAGAGTGGACTGTGTTCCTGCAGAGCGTCTCCGAAATAAAGGAGTCAGGATTCTTTTTAAAATCAAATTTAAAATTCATCACAGGGTGAGCCAACCCGTTTTGTTGTTGTGCTTTTTTCACTCGGAGAGATCAAACGTTTGGTTTGTGTTAAGCTTTTCTAAACCGGACAGCATGTTTAAATATTAAAACAGTAAGAATTATGCGACTCTAATGTTAACAAGCAGCCAACATGGACGTCTACAATTTCAGCGTTCAAAGCAAAACTGTCTAAACGGATTTGTTGGAAATGGAGCGTGATGTTTACAGGGAGAATTTGAATAGATTGTTTGGATTCATGGAAGTACAATACGTAATCAGAATTGTTGGTAGGGAAGGTTTGCCGTCGGGACTGTGGCAGTCAGAAATGCGTACGAAGTGTTCGTGGGTGGAAAATGTGGGTGGGAAAATATCGTCATTGGTCGATAAGTCTGTATTGTTAGCAGGAAAAGTAGCAGGAAAAGGAGTTGCTGGGTGTCAAAATATTCACAGTCAGAATTGTGGGTAGGAAAAGTTCTCTTTCGAAATTGGGGAAAGGTTTGCAGTCGGAAATGTGGACAATCCATTCGGTTTGAATCGTGGGCAGGAAAAGTCTGCGTTAGGAATTGTGGGTAGGAAAAGTTCCCTTTTGGGAATTGTAGGTGAGAGAGTTCACTTTCGAAATTCTGGAAAAGTTTGCAATCAGTTTACAGCGTTTTTGCAGACGCCCTTATCTTTATCCTAATCCAAGCAAATAGGGGCCTTGCATAAGGACCCAACTGTAACAGCTTGGTAGAGGTGGGATTTGAACCCTGGACGATCAGGTCCAGAGTCCAGTACCTTAACCGCTAGGCTACAGCGATGTGTATTACAGAAAGGATTCTGGATATTAAAAGAACTAATCATATAAGCAATATCCAGAATAACCTTTTCCTCCATCATTTTAGTAAGAAAGGACCAACAAACATAAGCCACAGCTTGCCAATCGAACTTCCTTTTGATGGATGTGCTGCCCATGTGTCCTTCACATCGATACGTGTGATGGCGGAGGAATTAACTGCACTTGTCACATCGCATCCAAAGCTGTACAATCTTCACTTAATCTAAAAGGACAGCTCAGTGCAATCCTCAGACAGAGGTGTATCGGATTAAAACGACATGGGTGCCAACATTCAATGGCTTGTTACTGTAATAGGTTTTAAAAAATACATTATAATTTGTTTCCTGGGCATGGAAACTTTTGTTCCCAGTCATACAGGATACAATAAAGACATGCATTTTGCTTGAGGATAACTGTATGTGTTTTCTGCAAGGTTATACCATCTTTTTTGCACTCGTTGACCATTTTATCAGATCCAATTACTGTATAAAAGCAATTTGTAGTACAGTTAGATTGTAGTCAATCTTTTTCACTACACACTGGACCAGCACTGATCAGGTCCTATTTGTATAATAGATCAATCTCAGCTCTGCAGTGACAGTGCTGTGTTTGTTGTGCTGACGCTAGTGGATCACACAGCAGTGCTGCTGTAGTTAGTAAACGCTGGAATCAAGCACAGCTACCTTGTCCCATTTTGCAGATAAGGTCAGGGACAGTGGCTCATCTATTGTACATTTTGTGCTATCTAATCCCTCGCTTTATAGGTCTGGGTACTTAAAGTACGACATAAATCCAATTACAACTTGCAGAAACGTCATTCAATAAGCTTGCGTTTGATTTTAGTTAAATGTGTAGCTGTCTTGAAAAAAGGAAAATAAACTATAAAGGAACCCAAGAAAAAAAGATAAAGCCATCGTTTGTGTTTAAGTATTGTCAGTACAGATTTGCAATGAATTACAGTCGATTCCGGTTAATTGGACCAGCCGCTTATTCGGTCCAAATCCTAAAGTACCGAAACAAATCCTATTATATACATGTAATGTTATTCGCTTGTTTGGACCAAAATTCCGCTTAATCGGACCAAAGAACGTGTGCAGTATGTAATATCCGTGAAGAAACTCTTTATGAAGTCATTAAGTCATTAAGTAGATAGTGATATATTCATGGGATGAACAGAAGCATGTTAAACTAGACCAACGTGCCCCCACATTGACTGGTCAGTAGGGTGTACGGTTACCCAAGAGTGCCAAAACACACCGACCGTAATGGGACATGGACAGGATCAGATTGTTTAGCAGTTCTTGTGGGATCCTTTTCATATTCATTTTGAAATCTCCGCTCTTTTTTATGAGCAATGCATTTGAATCGACGCTCGGGTGGTGCAGCAGTCTGAAACGCTAACCCACTAGCGCGGTGTCCTGCTGGTGCCTTCCAGCTGGGTCTAGTGTCCCTTGACGGCACAACCGACTGCATATAAGAAAGGCGAGGCCAGTCATGTGATTAAATCGAGGGTAGTATTCATTTAATTAATTAAAAGTCTCTTTAAAAATGATTATGCTTGAAAGATTAAAGGTGGGCGTAGATTCTATTGAATGTTTCCCAGATTCTCTCAATCATCACGTACAAACCCTAAATCATATTAAAGAAATGGAATTGCATTTTGGACATCTGTAACAAATTGCACATCTTCTTTATCTTGCCAAGTGCGTGGGTGCGATTTCTTGGAGTGTAATTTGTCTAAAAGCACTAAACCAGTGGAGCTGATTTACATATGCTCTGTTAATAACACACACACACACTCACACACAGTATTTATACTTCATTATATTTCCCTACATGTCTGTAATTTTAATTTTAATTTTTAATCTTCTAAAGCCACAAACACTCCATGCTGGAAACATTTAATTTGAGATTTTGGTCCATATTGACATGGTAGCATCACACAGTCACTTTCTCCTCTGACGTCTGGTCTCCCCAAGGTATTTTTAGTCCAGAGAAGAGGACATTTGCTTTTTTCGGACCCTTTGGCAGGTCGTCTTGATCATGCCTGCGTATCTATATACACTAAATGCTGCCATGTGATTGGTTTATTATATTATATTATATTATATTATATTATATTATATTCAGTCTAAAATCTGATCTGTATTAAATGTGATTTATTTTCTTCTATCCTGAAAATGGAAGATATCAGACAGTGAGCACATAGAGAGGCTTTTGTAATAAATTATATTCTTATTTTATTATTGGAATTATACAGAACCAGACTTCTCTCTTACTACTGGGGTTTACATTTACAAGATTTAGGAGACTCTCTTATCCAGAGTAACTTACAACTTATACAGTCTTACAGTCCAAGTAATTGTGGGTTAAGGGCCTTGCTCAAGGACCCAACTGTGGCTGAGGTGGGATTTGAACCCTGGACCTTAACCACTAGGCCACCACAGTGACTTTGGGATTATAGAATTTGCAGTTCCTATACAAAATGACATAAAAAATACAAAAAAGGGTTTTTAATTTTTACCATAACATAACCAGAAAGGGTGTTTTCACAAGAAAACTGCATGCAAGCAATACATAAACGTGTCAGAGATATCACTGAAAGCATAAGTGATTCATGAGTTATAGAAACTGCTAATACTTTTGTTTGATGGAAGCAATAAATACATTAATAAGCAGTATTATGGCCGAAATAGAAGATCAACCAGATGAAACAGTGAATGTGAACCAGTTCATGCATGATAAAGCCAGCACATGACCAGTCAGCATAATTAATGTATCTTAGTCCCACCTCTGCACGATGATCCACTGAGTCTGTGTGCTCACCTGTGTATGATCTAGATTTACTGGTCTGTTAATCTGTTTAAATTATTAAAATGTGCCAATTAGAAAAAGTCAAATAAAAAGGTCAAATATGGTAATTAGAGTTTAGTACAGTACTGTACAGTATACTTAAACTGTGTCTTTGCCGTTTTGAGTCTAACATCTGGAGTTAAAGGACAGACTTTTATAATTTATCATCTATTTTAGATGTTGGAGAATTTTTAGATCTTGGTCATTAAAATCACTTCATGTCCCAAGTGGTCAGAATTTTGTGGCTCATCAGTGTGCTAATATCCACATCTTGAGTCCAAAGGGTGTGCCCCATATGGAGTCTTTTAAATGTAGGAACCTTCAGTGTATCACACTTAAGAGGTCTGCCACCAGCTGTTGGTTATGATGTGTCCCGTCAAATCGGTGACCTGGAATGGTGTGGTGATTGGCTCGATGTCAGTCTGCATGGGGAGTGGGGAATTTGGGGGGAAGGTAGGGACAGGGTGTCACCAGGGTCATGCTTAACTTCTGTCTCTAAGCTGCATGATCCATCTCCCTTTTAGCCTGTGTTATAAGCGGTTTGGTTGATGACGGCTTGGCAGCTAGCTTGAAAGTATGATGACAGCAGCTGCGCACACACTTACAAACTACACACAGCGGAGCTGGCAGTGACTGACTTCATACACACTTCCTTGTGTATTTCCTGTGCAGACCAGTTTATATACCAGGTTTAACTGGTCTATCCCGTTACCAGGGTCAGGAATGTATTCATCTTTACATGTACAGATGATGAGACTTCTGTCAGAAGTAACAGTAGTAGCAAAGCAAAAGATGGAGTAAAACTCGAGCAGAAGCATAAGAACTATATTGTTATTATTTATTCAACTTATATTATTTGCTTAATTTTACTATTATTTTAATATACTTTTAAGTATTTACTTAATTAACATCTAGGCCACCCATGAAGGACGGGTCCCATTTTGAGTCTTTGTTCCTCCCAAGGTTTCTTTCTTCTACTTTCAGGGAGTTTTTCCTTTCCGGTGTTGCCTATGTTTGCTCAATTTGGGATTGGCCTTTTAAGATAATATACCATTGTAAAGTTGCTTTAAGACAATGCTCCGTTGTAAAAAGTGCTATAGTAATAAATTTAAATGGAATTGAAGACAGTGTTTATCTACAGTGCATCCGGAAAGTATTCACAGCGCTTCACTTTTTCCACATCTTGAAACGTTACAGCTTTATTCCAAGTTGTATTAAATTAATCTCTTTCCTTAAAATTCTACACAAAATACCCCATTATGGTCATGTGAAAAAACTTTTTTTGAGAGTTCTGAAAATGTATTAAAAATAAAAAACTAAGAAATCACATTTACGTAAGTATTCACAGCCTTCG
>JAUZSV010422186.1:0-10700 GCA_034780495.1 Parotocinclus cesarpintoi
ATCGTTACAGGACAAACTCGGGGTACTGTAGTGACTCTCACCCTGCTGTTGTGCTCCCTTCATCCTCATCGGTTACTCCAACATGTTCCTGTTTCAGGTGCTGTATCATCCCGTTTTGCTCCCGTACCAAGTTAAATCACTTTTGCAAAGCTTGCATGTAACACATTTTTCAGTTGTGTGAAGCGTGAAGTGCTCACACACTTTTGAAGATTTAAGCCGAACCTTCTTCTTCTTTCTTTCTTTAAGAAGTTAATACATTCTACAAATGTTAAACTTATTTAGAAATTTCTGTGTCGCTCCGTTCGTCGTTCTTATTTATTTTTGCCAGCGTTGATGAAGTGCAGCAGGTGACGTAAGCGGATATGTAAAGGCGAGTGAGACATCTTGTGACACAACTAATCGATAATGAAATTCGTTGACAACACGTTTAATAATAGTTTTTTATCGATTCGTTGTTGCAGCCCTACTTAAGACATTTTTCTTCCCCATTCCCCATTTCTTCCCTATTATGATTCTAATTTATGTGCCTTAATGCGTTAGATTGCTGCCATGTTATTGGCTGATTAAATTATTACATGAAAGGAGCAGTTAAACAGGTGTACCGAAAAAAGTGGCCACAAAGTTTACGTTTCAATGTCAGAATAAGACATTTCTGGTTATTGTAACTTTGAATATTTCTTTTAAATTACATTTGACTATATTTTCATGTTGGTTTGTTGGTTTTGCTGCTGCTGATGCACTATTTGTTTATCTTTTAATATAGTATTAATACTGTTATTAAAAAAATGAATCATGCTGTACATTATGATTTTCGTCTTTCAGGACTCCCTTTGATTAAAGATGGCGTCAGACTCCCCACGCAGACCGAGTCGCTGTGCTGGCGGAGTTGTGGTTCGAGCCCAGGCTGCTACGTAAGAAAAAATCTCTCATAGTGTGTTAATGTGCTTTGATTTGGTATGACCTGTATATTTGTACACTATAGAGGTTCACCTTAGTTAATGTTCTTGGATTCTTTGCCGGTCCTCTGTACTACATTTTTAAAAATATTAGTGGAAATTAGAGTGTACGCATACAGCTTTGGGGAAAAAAATAAGACCCCATGAAATCATCATATCTAAATGCATGCATTTCATTTTCATAAAGTACAAGAGACCTGAAAATAATGGTTTAAATAGTGATTTCTAAACTTTCCTAAGTTATAACTTATATAAGCCATTGTTTAAAAAAAGAATATAAACATATTGTCTTTGTATTATTATTAATGTAACTATAAATTATCATTACCAGTTTTCAATTGCAGCTAATAAATAATATTTTCATTGCAACAAATAAATATACTGCTTACAAAAATTAGGAGAAGCTACTACTGCTACTAATTTTTGTGAGCAGTATAATAATATTTTTAATGTGTCAGTAATTTATAGAATAAATGTCCATCTCACTCAAATCCATATAGTACCTACATTTAGTAAATACAGGGAAACTGACCATTTACAGTACCGGTAGTCTCCTTTGATTTTTTTCCAGAGCTGTAGTTTGTTAACCTGTTTTAATTCGGTTAGTGCAGAAACCTACACTATGCAAACGTCCATACATAATTTATTGTGTGTCTAAGTTTTCATATGGTATAGACAGATTTTCTTTTGGCATAATAAAAAAAATCTGGCTTTTGACTACTTCTGATATTAGTTTAATAATAATCATAATAATGTAGGTATTATAGTTTGCTCGGTTTATTTCAGGGACATTTTTATTAATTATAATTATTTAATAGATTGCATGGAGCATGATTATGAAGGGTTTTGTGGTGTAAATGCTGTTATTCCCATGTAATAGAGTGATAATCAATAATGTAAAGATCAATATTTTTAGAGAATGTATGTTAAACAAAGCAGTTACTAATGCATGCTTCAAACATCAGCAGTTAAAAGTCCACAGATAAAATCTTGTGTAGCCATTCAGATATTTTTTAAGGCGATTCTGTGGAGTAAGGTTTAAGATATTCCACTCAAGTGTATGTATATGTATTTAAATACATTTAAAAAAAAAAGAGACAGCAGAGCTGCCCTCTTGTATATTTATTTTGCCATTGTTCTGTATTTCTCTCTATAACTGCTGTTTCTGTTGTATATAGACATGCCAACTTTAATTCAGTTTATTTTCTGCTTGTTTTTCCTCTAATATTCCAGTCTAAAACTAAACGTGGCCCCTTCAGTAAAGAGTTTTTAGTGTTTTTGTTAAAGAATAATCAAATAATTGTAAGTGTCTTTGTGAATAATTACCACCTTTGCATATGGTGTAGAATATCATGCCTGGATTATGATCTGATTTTTGGTGTGATGATATTTTCTCTAATGTCTGTGTGAACCTGTGGGAGTTACATTGCATAACTGACTCCACAAAGTACCAGGACATTTTAGTTGAAAATCTGACTGCTTCTGCCAGGAAGATGCACCTGGGCCATGTATGAAACATAAATCCAAATGTTATTTTTTGTTTCTGCATCTCTGTACTGACTTTTTGTTCAAGCTTATTTAAAGGTAACGTCTACAGGTTGATCAGTTTATTATTAAATATTGTCAAATAATCAATAATTCTTGAATGGGTTTAAATTTGTCCATTTATTCTCCCGATAATGTGGGTAGTTTTCTCCAAGGAATTGAATTAAAGTGGTTTATCCATAGCTTCCTAAAGTATGAAATGCACTGCTCACAGAATTACAAATTGAATATGAATTTGAGTATGAGTAGAATATGAGTAGTAAGTGACATATTTATGGGGATGAACAGAAGCATGTTAAACTGGATGAGAGTGCCACATTGACTGTTCAGTAGGGTGTATGATCACCCAAAACTGTCAAAACACACTGACAGTGATGTGACATGGAAAGGATTAGATCATCCAGCAGTTCTTGTGGGATCCTCTTCATATGAATTTTTTGAGCCGTGTAATTTCCATGCACAAGCTGTAACATTTTGAATTATACACTTAAAAAAAAAACTTTCTAACCAATGATAACCCTGGATAATGTTTGGGGTTAAAGTTGAGGTGTCTTTAACAATTTGACATTTAATTAATGTTTTACTGTTTGTGATTTATTTTTTCTTAATTATGTAATTGCTGTGTTTTAGAGAGCAGTCCTACATGGAAAGTGTAGTGACCTTTTTGCAAGATGTTGTCCCTCAGGTGAGTTCTGTTTCTCCTGCACTTAATTACTAATACACATGAACAGTTTTTTAATCATATAATTTAATAGAACCCAAACATGAATATGAAGGGTTTTAGTAGGCCATAAATATGCCGTACGAACAAGTATTGGGACACACCTTTTAGTACATTCAGGTGTTTTGTTTTATCCCAGTTCCACAGGTGTACAAATCAAGCACCTGGCCATTTAGTCCGTCTTTACAAACATTTGTAAGAATGGGTTGTTCTAAAGAGCTCACTGGATTTCAGTGTGGTAATGTAATAGGGTGCCGCCATTGCAGCAAGTCAGTTTGTGATATTTCTTCCGTCCTAGATATTCCACGATCAACTGTGAGTGATATTATTGAAAAATGTAATTAAAAGGTGTTGTAGGAATTCTGTAGGAACCACAGCTTCTTAGCTGCAAAATGACAGGCCACATAACGTTACAAAGTAGGGCTGCACAGCTTGACTGTGATCAGTGCAAAAAAGCTAGGATCATAAAAGTCTACATAGATCCCTGAGCTCAACCAATATTCTATAATTATTTTGTCTAGCATTGTCTAGCTCTGTTTCCATAGCTAGTCCAAAATCTTGTAGAAACCCATCCCAGTAGAGTGAAAGCTGTTATAGCTGCAAGGGGGATGGGGTAAATCCATATTAATGTCTATGGATTTAGAAAGGGATCTCATGAAAACTTCTGTATAATATGTAACATGAAATACATGTTTGATGTCAGCATGAAACAGACCATGAATTTTTTGTGAAGGCTAAGGTGAACAGTGCATTACTAAAACCTTAGTTTAAATATGCAGTTTTGGATAGTGCTCCCTCTAGTGGATAAATAATAAACAACTCTTTACTTTCTGTGGCGTCTACTTAAGCTGTAGACACTACAGTAGTTTTGTGTCTGAACCCCAGTTCTGCAGTCATGTACAGTATTTCTAAAGGAACAGAATTTTAAAAGTACACTTTGGTGCAACATTTCAGCTAATGGCTTCACAAAATGGAAAATGTAGTAAAACAGCATAGCACTTCTTGAAAATATAACTTGTGTTGATATTAATGCACATGTTTTTTTTTGATTATGAAGGCATATACCGGGACACCTCCAACAGATGAAAAAGAAAAGATCATTTGGGTTCGGTTTGAAAAAGCAGACATCAATGGTATGTTTCTTTTGTTTCTTTCTTTTTCATTAGAATAGGGAAAAAAAATCAAATCGTGGCAGCCAATAACACATTCACCGGCCACTTTGTTAGGTACATCTGTGCTCTTCGTAATGTGTCGGCATGATTACATGACACAGTTGCTGCAGATTTGTAGGCTGCACATCCGTGATGTGAATATCCTGTTCCACCAAATCCTGAAGGTGTATTCTTTATTGGCTTGAGATCTGGTGACTGTGAAAGCCGTTTGTGTACAGTGTTGAAAGAACTTGTTTAAAATGATTTGAGCTTTGTAATATGGTACGTTATCCTGCTGGAACACAGCCATCAAAAAATGAGTACACTGTGGTCATAAAAGGTCATAAAACTAAATTTGGCAATAGCATTTCTTTAGTATGTTTGTATATTTTTTAAAATGATCAAAAGTTCTTAAACTTTATTTGATCACAAGTTATTAAACTTTGTTCCCTGCAGAGTGTGTGATATATTCTGCTAGAAGGTGGCATGAACTCCCTTCTAAATTCCTGTCGAGCCAGCTTTGTGATTTAGGTCCTTAGGCTATTTTGATAATACAAAAGCCTTTTAACACCAACATTACCAAGTGAACTTTAGTGCAGCTTTTACACAATGTGTGTGTAAAAATAACAGGTCATTTAATTGAATTATTTATAGAATTCAGTGCTATGTGTCAGTGTTTAGTCTGACTGCTTTGTGATTGTTTAATCCACACTGATTTGTTTGGTTGGGAGCAAGCTGTGAGATATTTTTTTTTTAATGGTTTATTTTTGCCTAAAAGGGATGACTGATCTGTGTTCTCCTTAACTTTCAGGTAAATGTGACTGCAATAATGAAATTAGACAGCAGAATTTTTACAACTTCTTGTTTATTAAAATGTCTCGTTCTAATGTGGCTTATATAAAGCTGCTCCTCGAAAATAGTTCTTGTTAGGCACGTGGCTCATTTGTTTTTATGGGAACCTTCAATACACCAGAGTATCTATATAAATAAAAAATGCAGACAGACCATGTGCACAACTGCCCGTATGATACTGTGCATGGCTGTGGTCTTGTTTTCATTGCGTTAACCATTATTTTTTATTAGTTTTATTTAAAAATTAAAAGACATCCGTCTAACTGTTTCTTGCAATAAACTGGCAAAAGACGTTGCACAGTTTGCATATTGCATACCCCTTATATTTAAAGTTTTTAATACCTAGCAATTTTACTGCTAATTTAGTTCATTTAAACAGACAGTGTTTTAATAGGTTACACAAGAAGGCACCTTAATTGCTTTCTTTTCTAAAACCCCTTTCATTCTAAAAAAAAAAAAAAAGGACATTTACACATAGTTTTTTTTCTTTCATTTACACATGTAGGTTTAATACGCTGCATGTTTTAAGACTGCAGGATAGCGAGGTGTCACTCACTGAACGTTTATGCTGATCCAGTGTCCAGTGCTGGTGTGCTTTACTCGACTCAATCTGATGCCTCCAGTGGCATTGTGCTTAATGATTTAAGGCTTGCAGCTGCTTTGCCATGGAAATGCATGCCATGAATCTCCCGAGTCACAGTTTGTATGGCGATGTTAATGCCAGAACAGGTTTGGAAGTCTGTAGTTACTGAGTCAGCAGAACTTTTAGACACTGTGCAACGGCACAGGGTGACTCATTTACATTTATGGCATTTAGCAGACACCCTTAGCCAGAGCGACTTACAACTGATACAGTCTTACAATCCAAGCAGTTGTGGGTTAAGGGTCTTAAGGGTGAGCAACTTCAAGTTATTCAATGCTTCCTCTTTTTAATAATATTACTCACAGTCGATTGTGGAATATATAGATGGGAAGGATTATCACACACTGTCCTGTTGCAATCGTGGCATCCTATTACAGTACCACGCTCTAATTCACTTAGCTCTATAGAGCTTCCCATTCCTCCTTGAATTGTGAGATGCTTGGTTTTATACACCGGTGGCAATGAGACTAAATGAAACTTTAAATTCAGTGATTAAGAGATGTGTCCCAATACTTTTGTCTATATACTGTACAGTGTAACCTCAGAATTGAAACACCTCTTCACTTGAACAATTCAGATATTGAACGCCCCCAAGCTCAAATAGTAATTCTGACTTTCGAAAACAGACACCTTAAAGAACACACTCAATGGTGTGATCTTCCAAAGATGACGTAGATGCACGTAGTCCATCCAGTCTGCGGCAATAAGGCATCAGCATAGTATGCCAATTGACATAAAACCCTAAAGATGAAGGCAAATAGGATGTGATCTTAGTATATGTATATTATCTCAGAAATTGAGTATGCCCCTCATATTATATCTTTTCATGGGACAACACTGAAGATATGACATTTTATGACATTCAATGTAAAGTAATCAGTCTACAGGTTGTAAAACAGTGTACATTTGCTCTGCCCTTAAACACACAGGCATTAAGGTCTAATCCACTGGCAACAAAAATAAAATACACCCCTAAGTGAAAATGGTTTATGACCTTTACCATCAGCTTCTTTAGCAAGACTTGTTGGTGTGTTTGGCACCGCTATCATGTTGTAATATTGTCCTGCAGCCCAGTTTTTGAAGTGAGGGGATCATGCTCTGCTTCAGTATGTCACAGTACATGTTGGCATTCATGGTTCCCTTAATGAACTGTAGCTCCCCACAGCCGGCAGCACTCATACAGCCTTAAACCATGACATTCCCACCACCATGCTTGACTGTGGGCAAGACATATTGGGTTTCTTAGCTTTATTCACATGTTTGATAATTAATTGCATATTAATACAAGTGTAAAGACAATTATTTTAGCTCACAAATGGATTAATTCTATTTGCATTACTTCTTAGGGGGGAATTTGGCTCCGACTCAAATCAAATCGAGTTTGAACAGCCTTCTGGAACCAATTAAGTTCAAATTCCGAGGATTCACTTTACTTAGTCACTGTGTTTATTATATCCTGTTATTTTATTTACACACCGATCCTCTGCCTGTGTCCAGTGAAGGCTCTGATCCACCAATAAACAGAGAGACTCAGTGAATATTCAGGAAGCTTGAGCAGTAATTGTATATGCTGCATTCTTAGAATTTGATATTAGCACCCCTGTAAGATGACAGTGTGTTGATTTATGTTCAGAATACAAATAGCAAGTATTTCTCTTACTTAGTCCCAATTTTACTATTTCTAATCAATTTGTTCTAGCTACCTACTTCATTGGCTTCTCTTCTTTTCTGTTTATTTTTTCCAAACTCTTTAATAAGCTAAGTGATTTAAATAACTAACAGTTTGGATACACTCTTAATAGCTGGCTCTATTTGAATAGTCTCGCGCTAATACCACACACGTCTTCACAAGTCAGCATAAACAGGTTTTAAAACACATTCCAGACACGGCCTGATTACACTGTTAACATTTCCACACTGATGATACTGCAACCTTACAAACCTCAAATGAGCCTTTAGCAGCACGCTCCACCGGCTAGGCTAATGAAGTCGCTATAAAATTATTGTACCAAACCAAATATGTGCATGTTTAAAGGACTAGCTTTAATAGTCGCTGGCTGGCTAGTCATTTGATATAAATGTCAGCAAGTGAGTGTCAGTGAAAGGCAATATATTAACACTATTAAAAGTGCAGTAAGGTCTTATACAGAGGTTTGGGCATACCATCCCATATCACCCAACCTTCATGTTGCAAGCCCAGCCCAGGGTTCAAGCTGAGGTCCTCAGCAAGGGCTGGCTTACTTCAGAGCCATTGGTATTGCGCATTCTTGCTTTTGGATGTTCAAGAAGCAAGAAGGCTACAAAGGTCATGGAAAAATATTTACTGTTCATTCACTTTGGGTGGCCTTAGGAAGTGTATGTACACTTTTAATCAGCAAATAATTTGCTAAAAGGTTCGTAATAAGCATACAGGTATGGAATCTCCATAATTCTGGGCATCTCAGGTTCTTTCTTTGATCGGTTTCCACCTCCCCAGTGAATTAGTCCATCAGCTTTCTGCCCCGTCCTCTCAAAAAAGTGCCTTGCCAAAATAAGTACAAAACTTGCACACAGAGCCCTGATCCTAACTCCATCAGACATCTTTGAGATGAATTAGATTAATTTCCAACAGTGAGTCATTGTTGATTGTTCAATATCATTTCCTGACCTCACAGTCATGTTCCAATATCTACTGGAACAACCATGAGACGACCATAGTCAACCAAGAGATTAGAAATACCATTGTTTACATAATGGTAGAACAACCATAAAAAATTATTTAGCAAGCTCATTACTAGTAAGCTACCAGAAAAACACAGGATTTGTAAGCAGTTTCTATAAGCTGTAGTGGCAAGAATTTACTGTGATCTCCCCTTACACTTGAGCAACTGAAACATCTGGCAGCTTTATCATGATACCATGTTGACTGTACTACAGTCTGAATAGGATTAATCAGGAATGATCTTTTTTGTGTGAAGCAGCCAAGAAACCACTGTTTCAGAAGAAAAATAAGGTGAAACAGTGAAAATATGCTAAAACTCACAACCATTTGAATGAAGAACAGTGAAAAAGAAGTGAAGCGGCAAATCTTTGGTACAAATTTTGAGATTTGGGTTCAATAGCTGACATTATGTCATATATCGTCATTATATTATTGCAAAAACTATCTAATGGTGATTTTAAAAGTCTAGTGGTGACCTAAGACTTTTGCACAGTACTGTAAATGTGGGTTTCCACAAACTTTTGGATATATAATGCATACTTAATATGACATCCTTTTTAATTGATGACCGTTTGATGATAGTTTTTTTGCCCTAAAATTCACCTACGATGAATTCTCCCAATTCTCCTATTGCCCTAAAATCAGAGGCACATGCTGGTTAGGGAACCAGATTTGTAAACACTCCACCAGGACTTTAAATGCAGGCCCTTGGGCTTTTATTTCTAGGACCATGGAATGGGGATTTCCAAATCTGTTAGCTATGAAACAAGCAACTTACCTAGATATATAAATGTTTATCAAGGCTGGAGTGTCCATTTATTTAAATGTTTTGGGAAATATTTCTGCTTTTAAACCCTGTTTTATTATAAAGCGTCCCGTAAAAGCACTTATTTTAGTATGTTAACCCAGAAAAATATGAAGCGTTGACTTTAGATAGACAGATAAGATGAATAACATAAGAAAGTTCTTCATTTGAGTAAAAACAAATGAAACAATCCAGACGTTTAGACCCTATTGTGCATTTATACAATACAGCATCTTCGTTGACATGATTTTCTAAGCGCAATTTCAAATGTATCTGGGTTTGTATTGATTTATTATTCATAACCACGTCTGGCCTCTGGAGTTCCTCCAGGGATCAGATGTTCCTCTAGCCTTTTTCACTTCGCCCTCCCTGCTTTGCTCGCTAACATCTATAACGAATACCAGATGTGGACAATCCCTGACCCTAATGCTCTGAAAAGTCTCCCATATCTAATCTCTCTCTTTTTTTTCCTTTTCTCTTTACCCGGGCATATCTGGGAGATTGTTCCAGATTTGAAATATTCATTTTCTGTCTCTTGAGTGGTTCCAGGCTAAGCGTAGCGTAGCTGAACTCTCAGTCCAAATACACACAAAAGGAAGTTTAATCAGGGGCCAGAATACGGAGGCTCACACCCTGTCCGCTGGGTCATATCACACACACTCAAACTTCATTTCAGGACTGGATGACTTTCGAGTAAACAGTGAATGGTCGGCCAGCATTCGCACGGGCGAATTTCGAATGGATTTAATACCCCGTGCGGTGCCTCGTTTTGAAGGAGCATCAGTAAGATGGATTCACGCTAACACAAGCAGAGAAAGTTTTTTAAACAAACGCACATTCGCTGAGAATTCCCAGAGGGAACTCGGTTGGCTCGAGATCACATTCCAGCAACGGTCCTGCTGAGAAGAGCTGCAGCGCTACAGCTGTGACCAGCTCTTAGCATGAGTACTCTGTGAAGTCTGAATTAGCCAAATCGAATTATTACACCCACTCACGCATTGCTCAGTTGAAAATCCAACAGCGTCCTATGGTCAGGATTAAAAACCAAAGAACGAGCGGAGGACGAGTGGAGCAGATTGTACATGCAACGAAGTGACCCATTTCCAATTTGTAAAGGTACAAGCAACAAGGTAGATCTGAAAATCATCCAGATCTGTTCAATTAATTAATTGTTTCACGTGGGGTTGCGGGCTAGCACACACATAAACACTCAGTCACACACTAAGGGCCATTTAAGAGACACCAATTAACCTAACACACATGTCTTTGGACTGTGGGAGGAAACCTGAGTACCCTGAGTAAACCCACTCTGACATGGTAAGGAGC
>JAUZSV010422197.1:0-10700 GCA_034780495.1 Parotocinclus cesarpintoi
TGTGTGTGTGTGTGTGTGTGTGTGTGTGTGTGTGTGTGTGTGTGTGTGTGTGAGAGAGAGAGAGAGAGTGTGTGTGTATGTTGTGTTGTGCATCCTTACAATACCATTATTAGAGTGGTGGTTATGAACAAATTCACAAATTCTAATTTAAAATTAATGGTTGGCAGAATAATGTTATTTTTCTTGACATTTTTCATTTAGAGCCCAACAGTTACCGCACGATGGTAGCACGATCAGTCAACAGCACTCGACTGGCACAGGACTACATTCTGCTGAAGACTCTGCTGCAGTCTGTCCGCTATTACAGCCGAGCGCATCTTTATGGTCCCAACATCGGCCGTCCTCGTAAAAATGCCATCCTGCTACTAGATGGGTAATGGACAGTTAATGAGTAATGACAAGCATTTTCTCTATCGTCTGATACCTACAATGGCATGTGTTACCAATGTTACCAACCCAAAACATGGACACCACAGATGATGTTACATGGTATGGATACTAATTAGTATGCATACACACAGTGGGAAAATACTTATTTGATACACTGCCAATATTGCAAGTTTTTCCACCTACAAAGAATGGGAGGTCTGTAATTTTTATTGTAGGTACACATCAACTGTGAGAGACAAAATGTCCCCCTGATCATGCCAGAAAATGTCCAGGCCCAATCGAATGATCCAGAGGAGACATGGAAGTTAATGTGGTTAATGAGACCAAGATAGAGCTTTTTAGTATGAATTCTACTCACCATGTTTGGAGGAAGAAGAAGAATGAGAACAACCCCAAAAACACTGTCCTAACCCTGGAGCATGGGAGTGGAAACATGGTCTTTGGAGGTGATTCTATTTTTCTATTGTCTTATACTTATTTCATGCAGAGCAATGATGTTCTGAATTTTTTTATATATATTTTGTTTCTCACGGTTTTAAAACTACATTCTTTGTAGATGGGAAAACTTGCAAAATCTATAATTTTATAATCTATAATCTCTAATAACTAATTCTATAATCTATAATAATATAAACACTCTATAATTGACAAAATAAAGCACCCAGATTGAAATGTTGGATTGCAAAACTTGTAGTTCTGTCTCAGATATGTAAATAATTAGAGGTGTCTGAGGGTTTGATAAAACACTGGGACTTACCACAAGATGGTGTAAAAGTCTTCCCCTGCTGCTCTATAAAAATGTTCTTAAGGTGCTACTTTTAGGGTGTGTTTCTCTTGGTGAGAGACTAAAACTGCTACACATGCCTCTATGACACATCTGCCCAAAGTCCCTCGTATCACTATTTGGGGTGACCAACTGTCATATAGCTACCACATATGGCTATCACACCAGAAGTTGGGGCATTGTGTCACATAAAACAGCTCAACACGAGGCCTCCATATGCCAATCCATCTATTGTCAGATCCCAAACAGGACCTGGATTAATTGCTAAAGACAATACTTTTCTAGTCCTTAGCAGCCCTCTTTGTTCACGACACAACTGCAAACAAAGGCGATGGTGGCTGGCTGTCGATGGCAAAAGATTTGGGACCTTCTGATAAGCGACGGGAAATGGTCTGGGCAGAGACAGGAGTGTTTAGTGGAGTTTGTGCTTGCTGATGGATCAAACAATCCTCTCAATTGTGTGACACAGCAGATAATTCAAAGCAAAGTTTCACATTTACCTTTCCCCTAAGAGAAGGACCATCAATACTGTTATCAGCAACAAGTAAAAAATCTAAAAGAGTTTGTAGTGGTATGAGGTTGAGTCAGTGCCTTTGGCAAAGGTCATCTACACTTCTGTAATTGTACACAGAGACTTTAGAGCAGTAACTTTCATCTCTATCTTTTCCCAACCTGGCATCTCATCAAATTAATATCAAAAACACAAGTTGATTAAACACAAAACATAAACTTAACTGTAACTTTAATGCAAAACTCTTTCCCTAATGTGACAAGTTTTGAAAACGGAAAAAATAGTTTCTATAATACGTTTTTTTTTTCAGTATGAGCTTATTGCTTTGATTTGTTTACAAAACTACTAAATTTGGACTTATAAAACTTTAAAGGTTGCTATAAGGGTTGATGAAATTGAAACATTTAAATTACAAGCCAAGGTTGCATTTCTAGATAAGAACCCAACAGTGTGTGAAAAATGTTTTAATTTAAAAAATGTACGTGACTACAAGAACATTTGGACTTGGTCTACTCAAAACTTTTAATCTCAGCCTGTGCCTGTCCTGGGAGAGTACAGCTGTATATTTTGTCTTCTTCATCCAATTTAGAGAAAGACAGAGTTAAATTGATACTTTTAGAAATATACTTTAGGCACATTCCTCTGATTGTTATGGTTGTGTTATAGTTATTTGGGTTCCCTTTGGAACCCAGTTAAATATGTTCCTGGGACGTTTTGATCTCATACATCAGGTATTTGAATCAACTACTTTGTGTGTCCCAGTTCTGTGTCTTGTCTCTGAATTTTTTGGAAAGACCCATCTCTTTTAACTGCACCAGTTTCAATGTTTCTTTTCACAAATATTGTACATTGCTGATGAAACGAAGAGCAGCTGACTTTTTTGAAAAGTTGTTCAAGTATGGAAAAGGCAAATAAACATATGCAGTGTTCCTTACATTTACTTTGACTGTAATTTAATTGCAGACAGTATGAACCAATACATTTCATGTTTTATCTTTTCAATTTCAAATATTCAAATTTCATTTTAATGAACTTCCTTTCAAGCAACTTTTTGGAATGAAACACATTCCAAACAAGTTAGGACAGGAGAAGATAAGACTGGTAATGAATAAAGTAAATAATTATGTGATTTCAAACAGATGATTAATCAATATGTAATTGTAATCTGCTAAATGCTGGAAAATGTAAATGTAATCATGATTTGGTACAAAAGCAGCATCCATAAAAGGCATGAGAGTCTTTGCTGCGCAGTGATGGCTAGACGATCTCCAGTTTGTCAACAAAATTGTGCAAAAATCATTTAAATCATTTAAAAAAAAAATCCTTAAAGAAAGGGATTTGCAAATTTCTCTTTTTACAGTGCATAATATCATTAAACGATAATCTCAAGAAATTTCAGTGTTTAAAGGGCAAAGATGCATGATTAAGATGATCTGCCAGATGTCACTGCATCAGGAAATGTTGAGCATCAATAGCTGATGTAACAACATGGGCAACGAATAACTTTGGCAAACCTTTGTCTACAATACAGAGTTTACAAATACCACTTGAAACTTTAATGTGGACAAATGGAAGCCCTTTGTTAACAATTTCCAGGAGTGGTGTTGACTTCTCTAGGCTCAGAGGCACCTGGGTTGGACCATCACACAATGGAAACGTATTTAAGATATTTTCTAGGTGAAATGGATGCCATGTGCTCTGGACAATGAAAGGACTACCAAGACTGTTATCAGCAACAAGTTCAAAAGTTAGGGTCTCTGTGGTATGGGCTGTGTCAGTGTCTTTTGTAAAATTAATTTATACTTCTATGATGCAGCAGAAATGAATAGGCAGACATGCAACATATGCTGCTTTCAAGATAAGATCTTTTCCAGATACGTCCATACACTTTTCAACAAGACAATGCAAAACCAAATGCTGCACACATTACAAAATCATGGCTACATGCTGGACTGATATCCATGCATGCCCCAATAGAGAATGTGTGGAGAATATTGAAAAAAAAATTGACAATAGGATCACTGTACTGTTGCACATCTTTAGACTTGTTTGCAAAAAGAATGGGACAAAATGACACCTGAAACACAATCACTTGGTATACTCAGTACCAATCATCATTTAAGTGTGGTGAAAAGGAATGGCAACATTTCAAAATGGTAAGTGCTGTCCAGATTTTTCTGGAATGTGTTGCAGGCCTGAAATGCAGGAACTGATGTTTATTAACAAATGAAATTAAGTTGACCAGGCAAAAAATGAAATATCTCAGTTCTGCAATTAAAGACATGTAAAAGTAAGTGTAACAAACATTGTGTGTAAATTCCATACTGTCCTAGCAACAGCAATAATAAATACAATATCAATGACAATGGTCATCAGGTCTTTGAGACTGAGTTGCATATATTTTAAAAATATAACATTTATAGTACTAACAGGATTTAGCAGATGCCTTTATCCATGGCAAATACACTGGCATTTAAAGTATTATTTAATAATGGCAATGCCGAGTTCAAACCAGATGCATTAAAACATAAAATACTTAACTGAATTCTATTTTAATGGATAGATTAAATAAAATTGTTCTTGAGCAGTGCATCTTAAGGACTTTTGATAAAAGCTGTACATCAGAATGAACTAAACAATTTACGCTGTTTAATGGGAAGGTCTCTCACCCACATGTGTTAGCACTGCTGCATAACAGATTGGTAAAGAGAGCTTTAGTGATTTACACAGGCATGGCAAAGTAACGGAAGTATGTTACAATATAAAGTATATCTCAATTACTTTCAGTGAACCAAGGATTCATATACCAGGTGTTTTTAGCAAGACAACTTTCCTTCAGTGTTCCTTCTTTGTTAATACTGTGTAGCACTTGTCCGTCTCTCATGGAACACATAGCAAGCCATGTTTACGTTGCTCCCAGCAGGCTATAGCTTGGGCCCATTGCACCAGGGAAATCCTCTGTCTAGCTAAATAAAGTGTCACTCGATTAATGGTGTGACTGAGCAATACTCCACCTGCATCATCCCTGTGCTCCACGTCAAGTTCTCGCTCTAACTCCTTACCCATCACTCATTTTTATCCTTTACATACAGAACTACACAGACATTATTAATATTGAGTGCCACAATTCATTCATTGGCCCTTTTCGCTATATTTAGTCATATTTACAATTTAATCCTATTTGAAGAACAGTACAGGTATGATCAGATTTAGTTTTTTAATATAATTTCAGAGGTACAAACCAGTTATATTTTAACATTTAGTTCAAATATAAATAAACTACTGGTTCTTGCTATTATTACCATTAGGGATGGCTTTGCTTAGTGACGGATTTGGGGTATTAGTGCCAAGACAATAAGGAACATACACACTGTGCTGAATTTTTCCTCAGATTTTATGCATACTATTAATGCAAAGGGACAAGAATTTTAATCTGTCAGCTGCCAAAATGTATTCAGGGTCTAATGTGTCTCTGTGTTTGGGTGTTTGTGTTTTTGGCAGTTGGCTATAACTTTGAAATGTGGGATAATGAACGACATTTGGAGACAGTTAGTGGTGTCAAAGCTAATTAACTATTGTACAGATGTGACAAAGCCATATATAAATATGCAATTGCCTAGTCAGACAATTAATGACATACATGAATATCCATAGGAACTCCCTCAAACACAACAAGCTCATGGCTCTCAGTGGAATGTGCCTGTACTGTCCACATACCATTAGTTTACTAAGAATAATCAAAAGAAAGCACGTACACCACCAGTCAGAGGTTCTGACACATGCAGCAGGGTTAGCTTAGCTTTTAACTGCTGTTCACGTTTGATAATAACAGTAACTACATAAAAAACTATGAAATAACACATGGAATTACACAGTGAAATAACAGCTATCTTCTACTTTATATTCTTCACCACAACAACTTTGCACACTCTTGGCATTGTCTCAACCAACTTCATGAGGAAGCCACCTGGGATATTCTATAAACAGTTTCCACATATGCTAAGCACTTGTTGGCTGCTTGTTGCAAGGGCATTAAAATATGTAAATACTTTCATACATAGCCACATACTTCATTATTTATGTGTCTTAGAAGCACATTTCAAACATAATCCTTTACATATAATTGTCTTTATAATCACAAACCTCAAACTTTCAATGAGGCGTGTCCAAGAGGTAATGTATTTGCACACTGAAACATGGCTTTGTGCATGTTGGGGGGAAAAGAATACATATGGTTTACTAATTTCACCTTAGGTATTGTGTATTTTCCTTCTTATATCGAAATCTGAAATAAGTTAGGAACCAAACTCTTTCTGGGCACATATTTATCAAACATTTTAAAACTGACACTAGGTATAGTCCTAAAACTGCTCTTCATGATCATGTTTCTTTCACATGCTCTCAGAAAGAATCAAGAATGACGTTTACAAATAAAAAATATTTCTGTGTTTTATGACACATCATGTCATAACTCAAATCCAATATAAATCCATTTGGCAACTAAATTGGTCATGTGTGGAGATTGAGAACCTGCCTCTATCCAGAGGAGATTAATAACAATTTTAAATAAATTATTAATATTTACACACCCAAATATATTTATCCATTCCAAAGAATTATGTTCTGTGTCTTACCTGTGTCTTCTCCTAAATATACTAGATACTACAATGTTTCTGAGCTCTTATCTTTTGGGCAAGATTAAGACAAATTATAATAAGAAATTTCAAGCAGCCATGATTGTTTTCTGCTCCAAGGCACTTCATATATACCAGCCATAGCTTTTTGATGCCTGCCTGATTCTTGGCATTTATGAATTGTAACTCTGCAATTGCTTGTTCAATATTTGACTTGCTCATCCCTTACCATATATTTTGTCCACTTTATCAGCTTTCAGAGCTCTAAGCAGAATTTATATTCAGATAAAATAATTGTCTAATAACCACAAACTGCTTTCTCAAAGGCATACCCCTTGTTGCTACCAGTTGCATTTTGGAAGGGAATAATAAATTGAGTCAGAACAAAGTCTTCTGTGCTGGAGAGGCTGTGGTGTAGTAAGAAATGAGAGTGTGAACAGTTTTACTGCACACATCACACTTTCACGTTTCCTTCAGCAAAATGACTGTTTAGAAAGAGGGGCCTACAAGGCAAGCGCAGCCTTTTGCCAAACTGTCATCTCACATCTGTTTGGAGCTGGTGTAGAGTCAGTTTACAGGCTGCCTGAATGATCAGCCTCCACAAACCATATAAACATGCTCTTCATGTGAGTGTGCCTTAGGTGGCGTTAACTCTGTCTGCCTATGCCAGCATTCTCCACAACTAAGAGTTTTTAACTTTTACAGTTACAGAGCAGAAATAAATTGCAGCTTTAATTGTGTTGCATTTCCATTGTCCAGTTCTAACTTAGCAACTGACGTACAGCCTTATTTTCTCTCTCTCAGGTTCATGAAGAATGGTGGATCTGTTGTTGATGCGGTTACGTGGCAACAGTAGGTATTCTACCCTTTAATATTTCTATACTTATTGTACTTCATGATATTTTTCAGTATATTGTGAATCATTTTCATGCATACAGAGTGACTCTGATATAGGTTATTTCAATAAATTCACAACACAATAACAAGGAAACAGATCTGTCTTAAAGTATAGAAATTAGGAAAAATTTACATTAAAGTACATATTATTGTTTGTCTTTAGAATGATTCAGAAACTGTCGAACATTTCAAAACTTCTAGCAACTTTCCTTTCTGAATCTCAGTCCATAATTGCTGACACCTGTTGAACACAAGAATGTGCTAGGAGGTAAAACATACTCCCTCCAAAAACATGGGTACCTGCTTTGAGTCTTTCTAATCCCATTAAATGTAATTACTTTAATGTCATGTTAAATAATTTACTCAGGTTTGCACCTGGTTCTAATAGTAGCCAAATAAGCCAAAAACCAATGTTTTCATATATGTACAACAACACACGTGTTCATGTTTGTCTTATTTGTTAATTGTATTTACTTTAAAGAATGTAATGAGCAAAATTTTCGTGAGAAATGGGACTGCTAAAACAAATGCAAATGTAATTATTTCATAGGCTTACATGGTCATAAGGTGCTGCCATTGTTGTTTAGAAGGCCAGCCAAATCAAGCCTCTTATTAAAACAAACTTCATCTTGAATTAGTCTGAAGAACACAGTTCAATGTAACACTTGCATTTAGTAAATCTACACAAAATGAACAATTAAATAGCCCCTTATTTTTGTGAGCAGTATATTAATATGTTGTGATAGAAGCTAAAGAGAGGTAAAGACTACCACTTTCAAACAAAATCTATTTATAAACAGAAACCTTCGTCTAAAATAAAAAGAGGTTTGATTGGCTGTCAGGGTCTTGATTGCTGGTAAGTGAAATTTTCTTGACAATCTAAATATATGGTATGTGGATGTAAAATGAAATTATTCCTTCAGTATTTTTCCCCAATGGTGATTCAGAAACAACATTCCCTAGTGGTTGAGATGAACTTTCTGTGTGGACTATTTTCAATGGAATTCTCTGGACAAAAGCTTTTGGTCAGTTTGACTTCGGATAGTCTTTATTTTTGAGCAGTTGGTTGACTGGCCAAGTGGCAGCCAGAGGTGAGGTTAGAAGTTTGTTTGAAGACAGAACTGTTGTGCATTCCATAATTGTAATCACTGTGGACTGCCAGAGACACACACGAAGTGAGTTTCAGGTCATGGAAAGTTTTTCTTTGTTTCACAGCATGAGGAATCCCAGGAACTGATAGTTTTAAATCCTGTCCATGTGAGTGGTAATGTTTTAAGCCCCACATCTGACAGGTTCCTCTGCAAATCTTTAGATTCTTACTTCTACTCGTCAATGCACTGTATCTATAGAATAAAGCATTATGTTTTGCGATTTTTATTTAACTTTGTTATTTTGTATAAGTACACTGTTCACAAAAATTTGGGGATATTTCATATTGTTTTATATTGATTTTTGTGAGTAGTATAAGATAAGACAATCCTTTAATAATCCCGCAATGGGGACATTTACAGTTTACAGCAGCAAAGGGATAGCAGTGCACTCAGCAGCAGAAAAAAAATGTAAAGAAATAACTATTGAGACTTAATGAAAATGTATAAAAATATAATATTATATATATTACAGATTGCACCTGAAAATTATTGTACACAGTAGTTATTGCACCTAAAGTTATTGTAGTTATTGCAAACTGGGCAAGATGTGTAAGCCAGGTGTGAGGTCTAGTGGTGCTAGATGTGAATGGGATGGGTGTATAAGGGTCTACTGAGAGCATTGCTGATTGTATAGTCTAACCATGGCAGGGAGAATGGACCTCCGGTTATGCTCCTTCACACATTCGGGGTGAAGCAGTCTAAGGCTGAACGGGCTATCTGCCAAGGACTCATGCATGGGGTCTGAGTCATTATCAAGCACTGATGTTAAGTTTCAGCATTCTTCTTTCTCCCACCTCCTACACTGGTCTTAGTGGATGTCTTAGAGCAGAGCTGAGATGCTTAATCAGTGAATCCAGTTTGTTCATGTCAGAATTAACATCTGCTCTGTCCCTTTTTTTTTTTTTTTAAAGTGCAGCTTTATAAAAAAAACTGTTAATAGACCAGTCCAGTTTATTGCTCAGGTGGATACCCAGGTTTTTGTAGGTGTCCACAATTTTAATATCTCTTCCCTGGATGTTTGCTGGTGTCACTTGGGTGTGACTGCACCTGTGTAAATACCAATTATTTGGTTTTCCCAGCATTAATCTGAAGTAGTAATTATGAAGCAGTTCTCTGTACTCCCTATCATCATCAACAACAATAAGTTCAGCGATCGCAGAGTCATTAGAAAACTTTTGTGACAGGATGGTGAACTGTACCTGAAGTATGCATGGTATAGGTTGAAGAGAAACGGTGCCCAGATTGTCCCATATGGAGCCTCTGTACTACAGACCACAACATGTGCCTTCACGTAATGTGGTCAATTTGTGAGATACTTCAAAATCCAGTTTTAAATGTGATTTTTCACTTCATGTGTTGCAGCTGTTGTCCCTGAGAAGCACAGGTTGAATTGTGTTAAATGCACTAGATAAATCATAGAATGGGATTGTCACAGTGCTTCCTTGCTTGTCCAGGTGAGACAAAACTTTGTGTAGGAGGTAGATTACAGCATCATCCACCCTTATACTAGGCTGATATATTTAAATGCACTTAAATCCAATCAATAACTGTGAAAGACAGTGTTACCAACAATAGAAAGCTCTTACATTTTTAGTTTCTTTACACCTTGCTGGTCCTCATGAGGCAAAAGTATTTTTCTTTTTATCTTACAAAAACTGCAGCTTTCTTTTGAAAAACCAAAAGACTCAAAATATTTGCTTTAGATTACTGAATTTAAGGTTATATGTAGAATTAATTAGCTACGGTAATCGATAATTCTCCCAACAATAATAGACAAACTCTGTGTGTGTCCTTATTTATTTATTTTATATAGAACTTTTAAATAAGACAGGGACTATGCCTCATAACATATTTATCAAAAATCTCTAAATTGATCATAGGAATACTCCCAGAACCCTTAAAACAAAAATAAAGTGCTCTGATTCTAAAACAGTTAAATCTGAGAGCTAGATGATCATTTTTCTTTCTTACTCATACTCTTAGGAAGTGTCAATAATAACATTTTGACACAACAAAATGTTTCTGTGTTATGACACCATTATATCATAACTAAGCCTGAACCTGAATCTATCCAGACAAGAGTAACAAAAATTGTAAATAAAAGAAAATTGAAAAATAAAATTGTAAATGAATATTTATGATGCACAATTTATTGATTTATTGGTCCGTTCCTTAAAAACTTTGTCTTCTCCCTACTACATTAGAGGCCTCTCAACTTGTTCTGGCTTCAAAGCTCAAGTGTAGTAGTGTAAGTGAAGATGTTGTGTGTGTGTGTGTGTGTGTGTGTGTGTGTGTGTGTGTGTGTGTGTGTGTGTGTGTGTGTGTGTGTGTGT
>JAUZSV010422207.1:0-10699 GCA_034780495.1 Parotocinclus cesarpintoi
ATAAACATTTAATATGTTACATAGCACGTCCCGTCTTGTAACATAGAGCATGTTTGTTTAATCGGACCAGCCGGTTAGTAGGACCATAACGATCGCGTCCCGATGTTGCCCGATTAACCGGAATCGACTGTATTTACATCTTCACTGACTTTTGCTCTCGACTCTTTGAATCATTTGCTAGTGAGCATTTACAGTCAGGGGGATCTCAAATGTTTTACATGTATCATGTAATTAAATTTGTCATCCTCTGGGCTAATGCTGTCTTTAAATGCCAGGTGTTGCAGTTAATGACTGCCCTGTAAAAAAGGCATGCAAAGTCTTACTCAGCTCTTCTTAAGCAGAATGTGTTCCTGTGTATCTGGTCTGATCAAAACCATATTAAAGAAGCATAACAACCATAAAAGATTCAGGATGCGCTAAATGACTACAAAGCATTCTGAAGAAATTTCTAACCTGTCATGCAAATATCTTACAAAGTGCTCAAGGAACATACTGTAAAATGACCTGCAAATATATCTACAACTTTCTAAACTATATTTTCATGGTTCACTTGTACTGGCTGGAATTTGTTTTGTTTAAGTTTTCAAAGAGGATGGTGAATAAAATTAACTTAAATAAGTCCAATAAATCATACCTTCGTAACTAATATAGTAAGAGCGTACAAAAATCAATCAAACGTATCATAAATTGACTCGGTTATAATCGAATTCTCTTGATTTGTCCGAGTGAATCGATTCCTTTTTGAATGGATCAACACGACATCGGTTTTGTACGAGGAAACTGAATCGACTCGGCAAAGTGATTCATAACGGACGCGCAGCAGGGCGAAGAGCTGCGAACTTGTGTGTGTGTGTGTGTGTGTGTGTGTGTGTGAGAGAGAGAGAGAGAGAGAGAGAGAGAGAGAGAGAGAGAGAGAGAGAGAGAGAGAGAAAGTTGGTACTTTCTCTAAATAATGACATATTTATTCACTCGTGACTTCCGGGGGAAAAAGACTGTCCTTGACCCTTAGACAATATTTCATTTGGTAATTCATAACAGTGGTTAAAGTAAACAAACTCGCGCCTTTTACAACAGGTTTGTATGACGGAATCGAATCAATGAAGTGATTCGAATCGGTTCAAAGCAGACATCAACGCTCGGAGCGTCTGTCTGCTTTCTGATTGGTTGAACTATAGACTGTGTCAAGGGAAAGGGCGGACAGAGTGGAGTCTATAAAGCAGTGTGAGAATAATTGTGAAGAGAGAAAAGAAAAGACAGAGATAAAGAAGAGAGAATGAGAGCCCTGTCTTTTCTGGCGTCCTCCTCATCTGCACACGTGTGTGAGTATGTGAGTTTGTGTAGACGTGCGTATGAGTGAGAGTGTATGGACGAGCACCTGAGCCTGCTCCACTCCCCTGCGCTCTTCTCGTGCACACACCGAGGTGACGCCACCCTGGTGAACCACGGCTACACCGAGACAGAGCGTGAGGACATCATGACGGTGGTGGCATGCAGCGAGAACAGTACCAGCGTGCCAGAGGAAGCTGGGTTGCACGCGCTCGAGCGCTACGAGCCTGAGCATGAGTGCTGCGAGCGTGTGGTCATCAACATCTCTGGGCTGCGCTTCGAGACGCAACTCAAGACGCTCTCGCAATTTCCTCAGACTCTTCTGGGCGATCCAAAGAAACGGATGCGTTACTTCGACCCACTGCGGAACGAGTATTTTTTTGACCGGAATCGACCTAGCTTTGACGCAATTTTATATTACTATCAATCAGGTGGCCGCATCCGGAGACCCGTGAACGTCCCTATTGACATATTCTCTGAGGAGATACGATTCTATGAACTGGGCGAGGAAGCAATGGAGAAGTTCCGAGAAGATGAAGGATTCATTAAGGAAGAAGAGCGTCCGTTACCGACCCGCGACTTTCAGAGGCAGGTGTGGCTCTTGTTTGAATACCCCGAAAGTTCCGGGCCAGCCCGTGGCATCGCCATAGTATCAGTTCTCGTAATCCTGATCTCCATAGTCATCTTCTGCCTGGAGACATTACCAGAGTTCAGAGAGGATGATGTTCGCGACCAAAGTGCGAGTGCCATGTCTGTGAATGGAACTGCCGCTGTCATGCCAAGTCCGTTCTCAGACCCGTTTTTCGTCGTAGAGACGCTGTGCATCATCTGGTTCTCGTTCGAACTCCTCGTACGGTTCTTCGCCTGCCCCAGCAAGGCAACGTTCTCCAAAAACATTATGAACATCATAGATATTGTAGCTATCATCCCGTATTTCATCACCCTGGGGACAGAACTCGCAGAGCGCCAAGGGAACGGACAGCAGGCTATGAGTTTAGCCATTCTCAGAGTTATCCGATTAGTGCGCGTGTTCAGGATTTTCAAGCTGTCACGCCATTCCAAAGGTCTTCAGATATTGGGTCAGACCCTCAAAGCAAGTATGAGGGAACTAGGATTGCTCATCTTCTTCTTGTTCATAGGAGTCATCCTGTTCTCCAGTGCCGTCTACTTTGCTGAAGCTGATGACCCTGATTCGGGGTTCAACAGCATCCCGGATGCTTTCTGGTGGGCCGTGGTGACCATGACCACTGTAGGCTATGGAGACATGCATCCGGTCACTATAGGTGGTAAAATTGTTGGCTCCTTGTGCGCCATCGCCGGTGTCTTAACCATCGCTTTACCTGTTCCAGTCATTGTCTCCAATTTTAACTATTTTTACCATCGGGAGACAGAAGGAGAGGAGCAGGCGCAGTATCTCCACGTCGGAAGTTGCCAGCCACTCTCATCTTCATCCGAGGAACTCAAAAAGACTCGCTGCTCCTCCACGTCGTCGCTCAGTCGCTCTGAGTACATGGTGATTGAAGAAGGAGGCTTCACCCAGCCCAACTTTCCTCCTCAGAACAACCAGAACTGCGTCCAGATCAAAAAGATCTTCACAGACGTTTAACACAAACACTTTGGGATCTCACGTTCACATTTTCTCGTTTAATTACGATACCTACAGCTCGAGCCCTATGAATGACCTGCATATTTCGCGGAAGAGATGAGGAGAGGTTAAAGCATCGTGTTCATTCATTCCACCATGCTCCTGCTCGTGTGTGTACAGCGCTCGGTGTAACCCAGTCTCATTAGGAGACAAATCAATACTATTAATTAGCAGATTTAAGCAGAAGTTACATAAGCTGGGGTGTTTGCAGTTTTATTGTGTTTTCTGCATAAACACACTGACACACACAACACACAAAAACACTTAAAATAGGTGGAGTTTAATCGTTACCATATTAATAATGCTAACTGTAAAGATGTCCGTGCCATATGAAATAATAATGGACAAAAGTCATCAGGTTCATCCTGCATGTCGTTCATAGTTGTGTCTGATTTGTCAGTATTTCATATCAGTGTATATGAGCACAGCTATGCCTGAGTGACACACACACACACACACACACACACACACGGACATACCAGAGACATTTGGGGCACTGAAGGAAATGGAATAAAAGAAAGAGAGAAGAGAGAGCACATTCTCCTCAGGCCTGGAGTGATGAGGTCTCCATAGTGACAACCGTTTCCAGGGTAACCCACTGTTGTTGCCATGGCATCCTGCTTAGTTTCTACGTCGAAACTCCAGATGGCTCAGAGGGTCCACCATGAATGAATAAATGAGCCAAGGATTCACAGTGGAGTAAACAAACAGGCACAACAGGAGTCCAGGGATGAAGTGCACTAAACAGGGATGAAGTGCGCCAAGTGGAAATGGAATAGTGGCTTTTTTAAAGGTTTCAAACCGAAGACACTTCATCATGTGAAGACAGAGCAGCATTGTGAATGGATGCTGACAAACCTCCACGCTGTTCCTCCTAGCGGAGTGTGAACGTACAGGTGGGTGTTACACGGTTAGTCAGCATGAATGCATATCATAGAATAAAGAATTATGACATATACTGCTCACAAAAATTAGGGGATATTTCCTTTTTAGAGGATGTTTCATTTTTAAATATCCCCTCATTTTTGTGACCAGCTTTTTTGTAATATCTTTCCAAGTGTGTGTAAAGTATTTGGCCAAGTGGTTTGGTGATAGATTTTCCCGGTGTCATCAAGGTAAAGTTCCTTGTCCTCCGAAAATCTTTTAATTAATTAAAAAATAATGAAATTAAGTAAATAATAAATAATGAGGACAGTTAAAGTTAATGGTGTGTAATCTGTAGTGGAGGAGTCAGGCTGATGTGTGCCGAGATTTATGATGGATTAACGTTCCAATAAATCAGTCATAAACTGACAAACTACTAAAAATGGAAAGGTTTGATATATAATGTAGCATAAATCATAATCATGTGTAAATTGCTTACATTTACCTGCAGTTAATCATTAATACAAAGCTCATTTATAATAAAGCGTTGAATATCTTGTGTAATTTCTTTAATAACTTATGGAACGTGAATAAAACTGGTTTGTCCATTAGGGTGCTGCATCTAGGGTAGCGTAGCCCGTAAGGCTTGCCCAGGAAAAAAAAATCTAAATTCATCTCCTGAATGTGTATTTACGTGTATTACTGAATTAACATCGTGAAGTCGAAATATCGTAAATCGAATAGCTGTAATCCTGGAGCAAATGTTAATACAAGGATAGAAATGTTGTTTTGATTGTCTTGGTTTTTAGGCCAAAAGAAAGCCAACATATTTACTGCATCTAAAGTGCACTCACACACACACAAAAGGGGCATTTTAGAAACACCAATTAACCTAAAACACATCTTTGGAATGTGGGAGGAACCCTGAGTACCCAGAGTAAGCCCACAAGACACAAAGAGGACATGCAAACTCCACACAAACGGAGCTCAGGGCCAGGATCGAATTGGGAAGTCTATTATAGAGTACAGAATACAGGTATGGTAATGGTTAATCATTTTTGTTAATCTACCAGAATAAATGCAATTATTTCAATAACAAACCATAAACTGCTACTATAATAACCCTAATTTCTCAGTGTACTTCTTATTTACACAATAACCTGAATTACACGTGTTATCGAAGACGGTAAACATCGCTGAGAGGTTTGCTGATTTGAATCTTTTCATTTGAAAACCACCTGAACTTCTCTGAGTGTTCTTATAGGTTTAATGGTTTTTATATGCAGGCCTAGACAGCATTTTCTCTGTCTCTAAATGTTGCCAGATGTGATTTCCTTTTGGACTTTTGTGTTGTTTCCTTAGTGCAGCATCCAGACACCTGAACAGTTCATTTTCTTTCACTGAAATCGCCCTACAAAATGTTTCCAATATGTATTTTGTACATTAGAAACATTTATGGATATTTCATATTTTTGTAAATAGCCAAGATTAGGAATTTATGTTTCCTATATAAAAAAGCAAATTGTTTGTTTGATTTAGTCGTTGCCTTGAATTTTTGGCAGTGTGTTTAGATCATTGTCGTTATCGATAGTGAACCACCTGCCCATCTTCAGCTTTGAATTCTCCTTCTGTCTGAAGAAAAAACAGCCCCACAACATTAGTAAGTGTGATTTCTGGTGATGTGCTGTTTGGTTTGGCCAAATACACATTGTATTTCAGTCTAAAAAGTTTTATTTACGTGTCACCTGACTGTCATTGGCCTCGTGGATGCTGCTGATGATTCTTTATAGTTCCAACTTAATAATTAGAGGAACAGTTAAAGCCTGTGAATTCTTCTTATATTTCACCTAAAAGGCGCATTTCCACAAATGTGCTACTCACTTACCTGAACCAGGTGTTTCTACAAATCTTATTTACATTACTTTAAGTCATTTAGCAGACGCCCTCATCCAGAGCGACTTACAATCCAAGCACATATGGGCTAAGAGCCTCACTCAGGGACCCAACTGTGGTAGCCTGGCAGAGGTGGGATTTAAACCCTGAACCTTCTGGTCCATAGTCCAGTACCTTAAACACACAAATTAACCACTGAGCTACCACATTTCAATTTAATAACTGTTTAGAATGTTTTCATGTTTACTGTCAGTTTGATGTTGATGGTTATCATGTGGAATATACACTGGAAATGTTAATTTATTACAACTATAAGATCTAATGTGACAAAAGCTAAGGATGTTTTCTATATGCACAGAGGTCATGCTGCATGTGTCTCACCACGAAGCATGGATACACAACACACTGTCACAAACAGGAAACCTGCTAATGAGTTGACTAATTAAATCAGATGTGTTGCTTCTGGAAAATGTGCAAATGTTCAGATGTTAGAATATCAGGAAGGGCAAACACAGGAAGTGTCTCCAAGCAGTGCAGAGAAACATTCTACAGTTCAGTGAGACCACGGTTACACAAATACACAAGAACAATAAAGGACCAAGTGAATTAGTTTTACAAATAGAAACATTCATGAAATGCAACCTAGAAAGCAGTTGTGCATTTTAACACACTTCAGGACAAAAAGGATTCATTTAGCTCATCAGTTCAGGTTTATTAGTTTAGCATTTAGCAGAATCCCGTATCCATAGGGGATCTTCTTATACAGGGTGAGTCAAAAGTCACAGGACATGCTGTGTGCTGCGTTGTAGACTTTTTGCTAGGGTTCCATTGTTGAGGTTTGTTGGTCGGTAGCGGTTCTTCGGACGATCACTGTGTTTCTTAATGTCCACAGTCTCCGTTTCTCTGAATTTTGTTATGAGGGGTAACAGTGCTGTTTGAAATCTTTTGTGATCTTTCTGGGTGTTGGTTATTGAAGTCTGTTGCTATGATATGGCAGCTGCGTTCCCCAGACACCATAATCATCAATTCCTGTGAAGAACAACAAAAGTTTTGAACTTTCTGTGTTGATAACTTTTAAACCACAAGGAATATTGTAAATCTGACTGTGACAATTACACCTCTGTTATTTAGCAGACACCCTTATCCAGAGTGATTTACAACTGATACACTCTTACAATCCAAGCACTTGTGGGTTAAGGGCCTACTAAAGGACTTAACAGTGGCAGTTTGGCAGAGGAAGGATTTGAACCCTGAGCCATCTGCTCCATACTCCAGTGTCTTATCCACTAGGCCACCACAGTCAATTAATTCAGAGACAATTCCAGTCTTCTTTGATATGCTACATGACCATCTTCCAATTGGAAAAACTTGCCATTGATCCAATATGGCGGTCATGTTCTGAGCATAGCCTAAATGTCTCCCTCACCTGGTGCTTGGTTATTCAGATATGCCATTTTCTGACTCGCCCTCGAGAACATATATTACCTCATACTACAGTAGTACAGACAGTCTTCACTTAAGTGCTGAGTGAAAAGGTGAGGCTTTAGTTGGCTGATTATACAGTAGAAAGCAAGGGACTGAGCCATTTTTACATCCAGTGACAGTTCACTCCACCACCTGGGTGTGAGTACAGAGAGAAGATTATTGATGCTTGTCTTCCATTCATCCTGAGTGGTAGGTTTTGCTTCCTTACACCAAGCTACAGTACTGTACAAGAGTCTTCGGTCACCATTGGATTAAATGCACTATTGTTTTAGGACTGGTATAGTGACCGTATACACTGCTCAAAAAATTAGGGGATATTTCGTTTTGAAGTATCCTCTAATTTTTGTGAGCAGTATATAATTCCCTCTCAATCTCTTAGAATACAAGCCGTATACAGGAACATTGTATGCAGTTTTCATACTTAAATACATAATTATATGCTTCTAGGATATAGTGGCAAGTATTTGGGGAGGACCCCCCACCCCCCTACACTTGAGCAACAGCAGCATCTGACAGCTTCATTGGGATGCTAAGCTGACCCTTCTACAGAATGAACAAGCTTGATCAGGAATGATATTTTTTTTTAAGTGTAGAAGCCAAGAAACAGCTTTATTTGGAAGGAGAACATGGTGGAAAGGCTTTATTGGAAAAGTGTATGTGATGAATCTGATATATATATATATATATAAAGTTTGAACTTTTTCTGTCCAGCAATAACCAATATGTTATATATGGTCATTTTGCCATTGCTAAAATAACAATTCCAGCAGTGGCCTAAAACATTTGCACACTCTACACGCTGACATTTGAGTTAAAGAGTTTCTGAATGGCAGAACTCCTGCACATTTGCAGCTTTGTGAAGTCCGTGCCATGCTATTTCATTTACAATGACTTGTGGAGTTGTACTTTGTAAACTTTTGTACAAGGCATTTGCACCAACTGCAAAAAAGTGGCTCTCTGGCTGAATAAAGTCACCAAGTGAACCCTGTTCCACTGAATCACTTCAAATTGAAACTCCTTTTTATGATGTGTGTAAACTTAAACCCGTTCGGTTAATTAGTGTGTAAGAAAGAGAAACATGCGCAGACATATACTTCCACTTAATAGCAAAAGTCTGATCTTGACCAGTCATAATCAACATCGCACTTTGAGGGAACCATTAAGATTTTGTATTATTTGCACCATCCGAGTTCAACTTCAGTTTAGGTTGCATGGCTGGTTTTAACTTGATCTGTGTCGCCACCACGTGTCTAACTGATACTGTATTAAAACGTCACACTGCACAATACAATGTAAGAACCATTTACATTGTGCATTCAGAGCGCCTGCTTTTTTAACCTCTCGTGCTTTTTCATGTAAATTTTAATTTTGATCTTGTTATGACCACCCTGTAGATATGGGTGCAAAATGAATAAAGTGAGAGATACAAACGAGGAGAAAAGATCTAAAATATTACTCCTAGATTTGGTCAAATATGTAAACTTTTTGAATTGTGTACAGGGATTATCATCTTAAGTTTGTTTAATTAATACGTTAATTTAAGTTAATAGTTAAATTCTAAATAGTAAATAGTTTAAGTCGGCTGATTTACCTAAACTTGTTTCTTTTTTCTTTTTAATCACATTGTAAATGTGCTGATTTATAAAACACAATAAAAAACAATATGTACTTTCAATAATGAAACAGATACACATACACAAGTATTATATTACATTATTTTATATCATATCGTATCAGGTGGGTAGCAAGAAGGTCCCGGGTTCAATCCCAGGGTGGAGCTGTTTGAGTCCTTTCTGTGTGGAGTCTGCATGTCCTCCCTGTGTCTGCGTGGGTTTACTCTGGGTACTCCGGTTTCCTCCCACAGTCCAAAAACATGTATGTTAAGTTAAGTGGTGTCTCTAAAGTGGCCCTTAGTGTGTGACTGTGTGTATAAGTGTGGGTGTATATAATTACTCAGACTGTTGTGGAAGGAGAAAAGGGTCAAAATGAAGCCACGACAGGATGATGCGGTTCCCCAGCTTACTTCATCCTGACAGTACTGCTTAAGCTCTTACGTTTTAAATGATCAACCATGCAGAACATTTTTCTTATTGATACTCATTCTGCAGCTTAGCATTTAAGCCTCTGGTTTGCTAAACACAAGCTTATGAGTTCATTTCCTCTCTGGATAAGGGCATCTGCTAAAATGCAGAGATAAATTATCGTTATTTATTATTCATTTACTAATATGGTCCATTAGTGCCAAAATATGCAGAGTGCTTTGTAGATGACTTGATTTCACCATTGTCTGTTACGTTTATATTTAAGTGCTTAGTAATTGATGCCACCCTGATCCGTTTCTGATGTGAGTACTACTTGTATTATTTACCTTTTACATTTACAGGAATTATCACCCTTATCTAGAGCAACATACAATTGAACAGCTTAGGATCAGCTGCCTTCCAGAAATACAAACAAAAGATGACAGGGAAGTTACAGGAATGCTAAGCAATCTTACAGACCAAGCAATTGAAAGTTAAAGGCCTTGCTCAAGGACCTAGTATGGCAGCTTGGCAGAGGTGGGATTTGAACCTTAGAGTCTCTGATCCACTGTCCAGTCTCTTGAGAGTTGAACCACCACAGTCCCAGGTGGGGGTGAAACAACACACCCAAGCCCAGTGAAAAATATTCGCTTTATTTTACTGAGGTTAGGGTTAGTTGTAAATGTAACAGTAATTATAATGTCAATGGAAAGTCCCCAAATAGATAGTGAGACAATGGGGCAATTTGTGTGTGTGTGTGTGTGTGTATGTGTGTGTGTATCCAGACAGGGCGCGTGTGCAAAAAAGATAAGTAAAAGCTAAAGTATCTAGGCCAGGTTATGCTTCTCGAGGAGCATTACCAGCTATTTCCACACGACTGACTCATCTGGGCTCTTAAGAACACTACTTTGAAAATACGCACACACACACACGCACACACACACACACACAAATACACAAACTCATTCTCCTTCATTCTCCTTAAAACTTTTCACCCTGAAGCTACAGAGGTGATTTCAGAAACTCTTTAATCTTTGCCCTCTTATTTACTCACTAATTGACCTCAGTACATTAAAGCTAAACTGAGTCCTGTTGCTGTTTTAGTGATGGTGGTAATGGAGCCTCTTCACTCACTTCACACACTGAGAACTCTGCCATCATCTTTACTGGCACCGTTGATGTCAGTTAGTTTTGACGCAATAACAAATAACGTTAGTATTGTTGCATGGTGTTAGTGTTTATTGGTAAATGCTAGGAAGTTGTTGGTGAATGTTGGCACATTTTTTCAATTAATTACTATACTTAAATTGTTTTTTCGTGTATTTTTACTTTACTGAAGTATTACCACTCTGGGGGACACTATATATATATATTTATTTGGCTTCTTAATCGGCATCAGTGGCCATGTAAGCGACACACACAAGGTTATATCCATACACAAGTTCATCTCAACACCAGTCACATA
>JAUZSV010422218.1:0-10699 GCA_034780495.1 Parotocinclus cesarpintoi
ATAACAAAATCACCATCTATAGTCCCAACGCTACATTGCTTTATATGTTAATGCAGTGCAGGTAATACTGAGATTAACAGAGCAACTTCTCCTGAACCTCCACTTTCCCTTTCTTCTCCTTGCTAAAGCATTGGCAAATACAGATATGCTTTTAGATTTTTTAATCACATGGAGTTCTGTGGATGCAAACTCGGGGTTTCGGTGGTTAGCGCTGCAGCCTCAGAACCCATATGGCTCTGCCACACTACTAAGTGGCGCTGCCACACTACTATAATTTGCCATGTGCTCCACCCTCAAACTTGTTTTTATTTTTCTAAGATATTCAAGTTGATGACATTTTTATCTAATGTTACACATTTAACTGTAGGTATTGTTTAATCAATAAATAAAAATAAGAATTATGAACAAACTGTAAAACTTTGTGTGTCTAGGAATGTTCAAACTAAAATCCATGAGCATGTGTGTACACACATTTTAAATATGAAAAAAAACTGTTTTGACATTCACAAGTCAGGAGATGGCTATAAAGCTGCCCATGAAAATTCCCATATCTACAGTTATGGCAATCATTTAAAAAGCTTCAATCAAAGGTATTATTATAAAAGTGCTAGGATGGACAAATTAGAAACAGGTATCCAAAGGGGAATGTGGGGAACAGATGGAGCATCTGCAAATTAAAAGAAAACGATCACTCAGCACCGTTAAAACCAATTATCACTGTCTTAGGTTAAATCAACTTAAATTGTAAAAAGTGGATCTTCTGTGGTCAAAGGTTGACCATGTTTATTTGTCTGGTAACAACTGATTTCAACTGTTTTCACAGCTGTACATGGCATTGTAGTCATACACATGGGGCAGGCTATAATAGTCACAGATATATTGCCACAGAATTTTTTAATTAATTGAATGCAATTATTAAAATGCACAAGGACAAATAAATATTGTGTTCATTAAATCCCTATGATTGTGTTTTATTTAATTTAGATATATAGCCATAAGCAATATGATAAATTTTCATGTTGTTATTCTATATAAAATAAACATAACTTTTGCAGGGAATGATAATAAAATGTGCCATTACTTAAACTATTTGCTGATAGTAGCAATAACTGGTTCCGCATAACATTCCAAAAAATGCATTACTGTTTTTTGAAAGGGATCAAAACTTCATTGAACGTTATTCCCTAATCTTAACCAGGTGTTGACAATTCCAGGGATTAATACCATCTGTGACCCTTCAAGCCTCTCCAGGTGTCTTGCTTACACTCAACAGCAAGTGACTGTTTGCTCTTCAAAGCAAATGACTGAAGTTTTAAAAATAAAGATAAATGACTGTCAACAAACCAGAGAATTGCCTGAAATGATGTTTTACAATTTATGCTTACAAGTTCAACTGGCCAAAATTCAATTTTCAACTGATGATATATGGAAGGTAATACTTTACTGGAACTGCTGACACATTGGTCAATTAGGCAAAACAAACTAATCTCGACCAATGATCTACAGGAAAGTTTGGCTAGTATACTAGTAGTGGTTGTAGGTGTGGTGGTAGTCTTTGTTTGTTCAATCACTCTTAGTCGTAGATTGATTATGACCATGTCATACATATCTAGAGATTCACAGACTTTAAAGGGTCTGGTAGCTCTGTGTTTGAGTCTTCAAAGGACATTCTGCATGAAGTCTGTACTTTTAAAGAAAGAGTTTGAGTTGGATAAATAAATAGCATAATTATTGAAATATGGTATGTAATCATGTATTTTGATACAAAAATACTAATTCTGCTTGGATTAATTAATTATATGGACACTAAACATTTAATTGATGGAATTGATTAGAGGAACCTGCGCACGTAGTCCCCTGTATTCGTAAAGCAATGTTCCATGAAAAACACAGACAAACAAAAGATATTACAAAGATATTACAAAAAATAATATAAACATCTTTAACTATTTAAAAAAAAAACAATAATTCAGAGCATAGCTCAAAATCAACTTTTAACTAATTAAACGAAATTATATTTTAAAGTTTGAAATCGGTGTTACTAAATACAGATTTGAATTTGTTTAAAATTCTATGAGTTTATCTCAAACACACTTGTACATGCAAGACAACTAAGAATATTAAAAATATTATTGAACAAAAAGTTTTATGCATGGACACGTAAAAAGGGGTGCTGCTAAAAAGTAAATTACATGTCAACTTTTAATATCCCTCTTTATTGTTTGTATAGATACTTTTAAATTGCAGTAAATAACCACTTGTTTTTATGTAAGACATGGTTTAACCTACTTCAGTAAGTTGGCTCAAGGAGAAATACAAATACTTTGTCAACTGACCATTTTTTAATCTAACATCTGTGCTAATTAGTGTTGGATTTTTTTCAGCTCTAACCAACTATCATATGCCATTTATTGTATGTCATCAAAAACTTCAGAATATTTTCTTTTTTTCAAACCATAGACTTGAATTGCATCCAGCTAAGAGTGGGTAAGGTCACTGGCAGAGGTTTGGTTGAGTGGCTGGTTGAGTTGCTTTTGAACTGGTTCCAATCTAGCCCTGCGTCAGGTGATCATTTGTTGGGGCAATACTCCACCCACCAATCTTCATGCTCCATATACTTTTCTGATGTAGCTTTTAATTGGTATTAAATACATTGGTTTAAATTATAAATACAAATATAAGCAAACATGCAATGTGTTAAAGACTAGAATAATTTATTTCTTAACTTTAGGCATGAACTGTATCAAGTTATATGTGTGTAATTGCAACAATGTTGTACTGAGGAGGTTGACAACAGTGGCATTCAATTTTAAGGAAAGTTAAGGCAAGTAGCACATTGGGCAAATAAACAAATATAATTGGAAACACTGGCTGGATTAGTGACAGTGGAGCAGGTGATAGTCACTCTTTCTGCAGCGTTTTAAGGTCTCCTAGAATGAATGTTCAAACGCATTTTTGGTTCGTGCCCCTATTTTAGTTCTTGCATAACATCCCAAACAGCGAACAGTTCAAGGGGTAGTTTCTCCTCCCAATCTTTCGAATCAGCCTTATCATTCATGGTGCATTTGACCTACAGACCAGTCTGGTTATTATTTCACAACTGCTTTCACACTCAGGGTCATCTGCCCACAAAAATGATTTATCAGACCAACTTCCTTATTAAATTTCACTTGTTTATGCAACACAAGCAGGGAAGACAGTAGGGTGCTGCTCTCTAGAGACTACTACACTACTAGGAACGGGACATGTCACAATGAGTGCATAACTTGCTACCAGTTAGGTAATTCCCCAAAATTACAGAAGTACCACTGACTAGTAACTGTGAACAAACAGTGAATTGAGCAAAATCAGACAATGCTTTTGTTTGTAAATACACATAACACTGAGGTACAGAAGTGAATCGGCACTAATGATCTGACAGAAAACTGTAGAGTGTTCAGTAGTATTTTGCAAGATTTGAACAGGGCTTCTCGTGTCATCTGCATTTGGAGACACAAAGCCAGTAAAGGTAGTGCTTGTAATGCTGCTTCAGAAGCTGGTGGCAGAGGTGAGCATTCAGTTACAGTGCTGACCTTCTTAACAGAAGTGTGCTGTCTAGGATCCTTCCAAATGACTAAGTCTTGTGGCAGTAGAAACATTCGTGGGAGTTGGTGAGGCAGAATGGGAGCATGGGAATCAGAAGCCTTTAACTACAGGTTTCCAGGTTTTGAGGTGGTTCCTGTCAAGACGGAGGCAAGGAGGGTCTTGTATGTTGTTCACACACAATGTATTATCACCATTAATTGAATTAAATGAATTGAGAATTCAAATGATGTAAATTGAGAATTCAAATGATGTACTATTTCTTAAATTACCATTTTATTTCTTGTAAATTCCACATGCGTATCAGTGTCATGCAAGTGAGAGTTTGACAACTAGAAAGTTCGCAGAAGAAAAATGCTTTCTTGAGGCATTACTAAACTTATACAAAACATTGAGAAAAAGTTGTATTTGACCTCCTGTAGAAGCTGTAGCTTAGAGTATTACACTATACATGGAAAATAAAACCCTTCTTAAATGTTACCCTTATTTAATTTTACATGAAAACCATTTACATCATTTGGCAGTTCTTAATATTTCATAACAATTATTTTGGCTCCACAATGCAAGCTGAATAAATTGTACTAAATAGTAGATCAAATACAACAGAAATGAAACCCTACTGGTATTTCTGAAAGTAAAAATGTAAATGATATGGGCATGGATTCAGGTTAGTAAAGTGGTAAACTAATTTAAAAAAAATACCATGTAAAGGCTTGCCCTTTAATTGTACACTGCTGAACAAATTTAAAGGAAAAAACAATCTCAATGGGGAAAAAACATGCAGAATATATTTCGTGATATGATTGATGGAAATGTTGAGGGTAAAATTTAAAGACATTGCAAAAATAAAAGTGACAAATGATGCAGCTGACTAGTCCATTTAGCTGTAATTCCATTACAGCAACTCAAAATGGTACTTCGAAGTTTGTCTTTACATGCTTCTAATGAGACAATGGATGGTGTCCTGAGAGATATCCTACCAGATCTGGGCCAGGGCATCACTGAGCTCCTAAGCTGTCTGAAGTGCAAGAGGCCTTTTTATTGTGACTAGCCTAAGGTACACTTGTGCAATAATCATGCTGTCTAATCAGCATCTTGATATGTCACACCTGTGAAGTGGATGGATTATCTCGACAAAGAAGTGCTCGATGACAAAGATTTAGACAAATTTGTGAACAATATTTGAGTGAAAAGGGCCATGTATGTACATAGAAAAAGTCAAAAAATTGGAGCAAAAACAAGTGTTGCGGTTATAGTTTTGTTCAGTGTAAAATACACACAATATCCATGCTTTAAAATATATTTTGGTTTACTATTAAGAAATTACTGGTTTTATTAGTGTAAATTAAGTTAGTCTGTTTCCCAATGAATGGCTCAGACATAATTTAAGGGACACATTAAGAGTCATTCAAAATTAAACTGAAATGATAATTAAATGCTGAGCAAAACCTTAAACGAAACATTTTTAGCTAATAGTGAAGTACATGTTTTTAATGGAAAACATTTGCACAACTGGTTAACCACTCGTTAATTTGATGACTCATTATCCATTACAATGTTCAATATAAGGTAATAATGTAAAGAAAAATAGATACATTTTTCATCTTAAGCTTTATAGGCTACTTCTGGTAGTTATTAAATTTGTCTTTTTATTAATGTTATGAGCTACAGCTTACTGTGATATATTTTATGTTAACTGGTGATTTGTCTATTAAACTAGTGCTAAATTTAACTTCTTAAAGAGCATGTTCAATTAGGCAATGAAAAAGCAGCAACAACAAACTCTTATTTATAAAGCGCATTTCACATACCCAAACAACCTAATTAGAAAACATGGATTTTGAGGAGAGATTCCAGAGGGAAGGAGCTGCAATGGAAAATGCCCTATGATGTATGGAAAGTATTTAAATAAGTGACCATAAAGTAGACTTAGTTTTTTTTTTTGTAACAAATGAGGAGCATCAATAATAAAATTTGCACCAAGATTCTACATACTAACTACTTTATAGGGCATAGACACAGACACAATTCCAGATCTGTTTAAACAAAAATGTCTGATCCCTTAATGAGCACAGAGTAACTCCCTGGGGAGGATTTTTAGTGCTACAAGAAAAAAAAAACTGTCACAGCCACCGTTTGTAGTGGCAAAGACCAAACGGATATTTGTTCCTGGTTGCTGACTGGTCTAAAACCATGGCTAATTGTCAGACTTTGTACATATTTATTTTAAGGGGGATGGAAAACGCATGCATACACACATAAATACAGTACAAACACACAGGCAAAAGAGTCAAGGGTTTGGTCCCAGATATAGTGGCCTGTGTCCTTTTTGTGTGAGTTTATCCATTTTTTCTGATTTCTTTTCACAGTCAAGAGACTTTGACATTTACATTAATTGGTCATTCTAAATTGGCCGATCTGTGGGTCTATGTGTGGGTGCATGCGTGCGTGCATACCTGTACTTCAGTCTGCAAAGAAAATAGTATTGGCTGGTGGTTTAAGTAAAATGTAATTTCTTAACAGATAGGTGGTTAAAAAAATTCCAATTTCGATTCAACTTATCGATCCCTAATAACCTACCATGACCGGTGTCTCATGTGATCACACATGTCATCACATGGTTATGTTTTGGTATGCTTTGTTATAGCATTAAGGGACAATCCCACAAAAAAGCTAAAATTCTCACAAAAGTTTTGTTCCACTTTCAAAGAAAATGGTAAATGCAGTATTTGTGGAAAGCTGAAACCTCTAAAATGGCAAAGCATCTGAAGCACATTACTTAAATACGTTAGTTAGGGTAATGACCTAGCAAAAGCAAACTTTCTTACTACTAAAAAACTACTATTGATAAATAATCTCTACTGCTTAAAATTAGGAGCATGTGATTGAAAATTAAAGTAATAATTTTGATGTTGTGCTTTTTACTTCCGATCTAAACCTCTCTTACTTATCATGTTAGTCATTTCAGCAGTGAAGTTTACTTATGATCAATAGTAATTGAGATAAGTTTGTTTGTTTATAGGTCACAACTTTAGAACATTATGCCACTTTAAGCTTTTCATTTCTACTATTTTGTTTGTTTATAGGTCACAACTTTAGAACATTATGCCACTTTAAGCTTTTCCCCATTAAAATAGTAGAAATGAAAAGCTTAATGTAACATGTTTACTTTGAAAGTTATTTTTTATATCTAAATATTTGGCACATTCTTTTCTCATTTATGTGGAATTAATAAGAAAAAAGGCACTAAAATGCAAAGAATACAAAAACCTACAGTATCAATAACAATAATCATAAAATTAAAGTACAAAACTGTATCAGACTCTGGATTGGCAGTTGTGTACTGGAACAGATTGTAACTTAAAAAATTGGATATTTATATTGTGTATTAATGTAACCTTGTGTCTGTCTGTAGCCACTGATGCTGAAATTGACAGGTAAATAAACAATATGAACAAAAAAGAAAAACATATGAACACATAAAGCTAAAATTCAAATTACAATTACAATTACAATGTTCCAGCCTTATATGTAATGTCACTCTGCAAGTAAAAGTATTCCAGTCAAACTAAGAAGAAAGCTATTCGAAGTAAAGCAACAGAAGAGGCAAACTGCCTGGAGACAAATGGTAGACAAATGGTAACTTCTATGAGGTAGTATTGCCAGGAACATCCATGGCATAGCAGGGCCATGATTTTGCTATTATAGGGGAGAGGATGGCTAATTACTAGCCTGTAGCTAGATTCCACTGAATTTCAGCTGAGAAAACACAGAAGGCTTGGATTATAATCACAGCAGTTCAGTGTCTAATCAGATGCTCCGAGAAACAAATTAGACTTCCATGGATCAGTGAAATGTCTCCTTTTAGTAACTCACTTTAAATATTACATTTGCCCCACACCTAAATCATGTGTTAAGCACTGTAGATCTTCTCACTACAAACATCATTAATACATTAGTACTATCCTGTCATTATTTAACTAAACACTTTTTAGTAGATTAAATTACCATTAATTAGAGTATTGAATGCCATGAATTAAGTCATTATTGTATAAATGTATACATTCTGCTTACCATCAGCAAACCCATTTAAAGTTTGTAGTGTGTATTCTGTCAGTATAAATGAGGGTTTTGTTGCACTAATTCTGAAAGGCAGAGGCGCTCAGCTGTCCTATTTATGATTTGTGTTGCAAAATACAATTGTTCTAAATTTAAGAAACAACACCTGATATCTACACCACTGTACAAAAAGGCATTTTACTTTGCCAATGAACTAAAAACAAGTAGATTTGCTTTCAGAATGATGATTCTAAATTGACTTTAGTCTGGTGTTCTAATCACTCTTTAGACCTTCTTGTCAAACATTTATATGCTTAAATCCACTTTCCAAGGTTATTATAGGTTATGGCAGATCTCTCTTTGGACATCTTATCAAGGCATTAGGTATTTTTATTTCCTTTTGCATAAATCATTATGTTCATCCATTGTATTATTCAAGGTTACTGATACCAGTAACATTTTTTTCACGTTTTATATCTCAATACAGTAGAATGTGTATTGTTTTTGCCCTTGAGATACACCAGTTGACCTTGACACCATATCTTTATACTGTGAGAGGGAAGTGGAGTACTCCACAATGACTTGGGTCAAGCATTCAAACTCCACAGCAGGCAGTTGTGTCTCTGGAGTCGTGATGCCTCCCCACTACCAGCTAAAGAACTCACAAGTGTGTCCTGAAATCCAATCTGATTGTCAGAATCAAAAATGTAGCCTGTGGGTTGAAACTGATTTAAAACAACACTTATAGGAAATGCTAAAACTGAGTATTTAACATGAAGTAGACTTAGTCTAATGGTTTGCTGTCCACTGTTTGGTGACCGTTTATCGCAGGCATTTACTCTACAGCTGTGGATTTGACTTGCGGTGGCAAAATGGCGACCACTGGTGATTGTTCAGAAAAGTCTTTACATTGCATACATCACACGGAGTCGTGTCGTAAATTACTGTTGATTAGTATAACTATTAATAGGCAATTTAATAGGTGTTGATTGAAAAATGGTAGAAATTCAAAAGAACTAATCCTAATTCTAAAAATTGGCAGTGTTGTGCAGAAACCACTGAGGTATGACTGCTAGCAGCTAATTCTAGCAACAGTAGAAGAGGTCACAATTGGGGTTTTTTTGTTTTACTTGGCACTGTTCCAACAAGTAATCTCATTAAATATCTATCCAGCTTGAACTGCCTTGGTCAGCTTTAATTGGTGATAATTGTGAATGTCTTGCAGCAACAACAGCTCAACCATGAAGCCATAGACCACACATGCTAACATCAAGGTATTTAAGGTTGTTTTTCCTTATTTCTTACACTCCCTAGCAGGTTCCATAACACCTTTAGAAGCTATGGAAAATGATCCTCTTGGATGATGGGTAATTCTTCAGTGTATGACAATCCGACAGTTAACTTTAAAATGTCAAATATAAAGATCTCTGTCAATTCTCAATCAGTCCAAAGATCTGGACCTATTTGTATAGCTTATTCTAGACTCCATAATTTCTGTAAAGGAAGAATTTAATGCTGCAGTATAAATTGTATATTGTATTGTAAATTGTATATATTGTTATTGACATAAGTTCAAACATTACTCGTCATTCAAGAGAATCATTTTATGTAGTTTCTAAAGGCACAATGGAACCTGCTAGGGAGTGCATAAAGTAATGAAAGGGTATCCAAGACAAACAAGCCAACAAATAAAAAAAAAATATGAAAGCAAACAACAGAGAGCCTGGTGGTCCTATGTCTGTGTAAAACCAAAAAAGCCAACAAATTCATCCAGCACTTTGTGTGTACTTGACGCATGCAACAGACTCAGATGGCAATGAACTTTTCCATCAGATAAACCTCAGTGGATAATTGCAGCCATGCTGCACTTGACTTGACAGGACAACATGCATTAAAGATGTCCAGTAGGCATAAGCATAGAGCCTGTTGACACAGGTGCTAAACTTATTATTATGGCCTTGTGCAGCATGTTGTTGGTAGTAATTGTGTTCAAAGCTGCTCCTTTTCTTCCTAATCTTTTTACACCCAGCAGACAAGACATGTCTCTTCTTAAAGGATAAGTGTGTAATCAAAGTAAAGTATATTTTGAATTAAACTTCACATGGTTCACCAACTGTTGTCTAGTCAATTTTCCCTCAATTACGATCATAACAGTAATTTGACTGAAATATAACTGTATTTTCTAGCACAATTAGCTGTTTGTCCCTTTATGAATAAAAAATGATTTGCAGAGTATAGTATAGGACTTATTATTACTAAATAACCCAGATGCACTGACATTAATATCTATAACACACTGTTGGCACTGTATATTACTACTACTACTACTACTAATAATAATAATAATAATAATAATAATAATAATAATTAAAATAATAATAATAATAATAATAATAATAATAATAATAATAATAATGCAAGAACTGATTCAGAAAGTAAATTTCGAAATCTGAATCCCCTTTTATCTTTAAAATGAATAAAACAGCAGTCAGAACTCAAACCTCTCACACTTTTACCACTTAATAACACAATAAACTCTTAATAAAAAGCTAGGAGTCCAGAAATCAGGACTCATTACCAACTACTGAACCGTAATAATTAATGATTAATGATTAATTAAAGACTGAATGATGGATATAAGGTCATTGTGACTGAATATATACTTTAGGTAATGTGAGGATTCTAATTCTAATTCCAAATCTAAACTTCTGAGGTTTTTTAGTCGGTTTTAGGATCATCTTACCTGTGAGGATGATGATGATGATGATGAGGAGGAGGACGAAGAGTTTCTGTTCCATCACTGCTGATAAACAGTCAGAGTTCTGCTCCGAGCTTTTTAGCTTTTATCTGCTCATTATAGAAAGAGGTTTATGCAAAAAGCTTCCCACTGATTTCCCTCCAGACCGAGCAGCACTAATGTTTACGTTTCTACTGGTCTCATTCAGGAGCCGTTTAATGGTGTAGTATTATTAGTATTATTAGTATTAGTATTAGTATTAATAAGAGTGTTTTACTGTAAGCATTACATTTAAACGTTGATTTAAGACCAATTTAGATC
>JAUZSV010422229.1:0-10699 GCA_034780495.1 Parotocinclus cesarpintoi
GAGAGAGAGAGAGAGAGAGAGAGAGAGAGAGAGAGAGAGAGAGAGAGAGAGAGAGACTTTTTGTGTGTTTGCATGTTATTTGCAATGAAACTGTGCCCTTCTGAGGTGTGGTTCGTGTCTTGTACCCTGTCCTGCCAGTTATACCCCCATGGCCCTGACTAAGTGGGTATAGAACACAGAGTCAGTGATTGAATTAAGTACACCTGCGGGTCAATATACTATGACCATTTACAGATAAAATAATACTCATTAGTGTTTTATAACTGTACATATCTGAGATATGCAAGCCTGTAACTGAACAGTAAGTTAGTGTACATGGATATGGGAGAAATGTGAAACACAATTAATACATAATGTAAATAATTTGAGTTAGCAGACTAATTCTGAGGAGTGTCTGTTCTGTGATTGGACGGCTACTGTGGCACAAGTCACAGATATTTTTAGTGCCGGCTACAGGAGAGATGTGTGAAAATACTAGTGTAAATCTGCGTAGACTGGCCAGAGAAATAAACATGCACTGTAGATTCTCAAAATTCTTTAAATACAGGTTAGAACTTAAATGTTCAGAAATAGAAGAATGTGGCCAGATCCCTACCTTTCCGCATGTGGATGGTCGCATACATGCGTACTGTAAACTAGAGTTGGGTTGACTTCAGTCAGACCCAAGTCACAAATTTAAGCACTCTTGCTTGACTAACAATGATAACAGACACAACTTTGACTTGGTATTCATAATTCAAATGAAAGTTTTATATTGTGATTATATGCATATTTTGTATTGAGAATGTAGCCATTTTTAGAGATTTATTGTTTTTTTTTCTGGAATATGATGGGATGATTTTGCTTGAACACACACAAACCTGGCAACCCATGGAGGCATCATGGCATCTACTGTACATCTTTGGACGATTATTGTCTTAATCAAATCCAAGCAAGGCAAACCCATCACCTTTAAATGCATACCATGTATTTATGCAGGACAAAGGGGGACTTCAATGGGAATGGGAAACAGTACAGGCTAATTTGTTATTTTGGCCAGTGCTGACCTTCTCCAGATAAAAAGATCACTGAACTTGACTGATTAATTCAAACACATTTGTGTAATTTAACTATTATCTTTGATTTAATGGGTTATAAAATAGCACTTACATGTAGGTGGTATCAGGTTCCAGACAGCGTATTATCATGGAGATGGAGGTGACAGGCTCAGGGATATCACCCAGCATCACACATGGAGATTTGGCCCCAGACAGGATGTCATCCACAAAGCTCAACATGGTCTCTAAAAAGGAAGCAGACAGTGTTAAAATGTGTCACATAAAGACACAAAAATAAACTGTTAGAATTATACATGTTGACTAATTTATTTCAAGCTCCAAAACATATTTAAACCATACTTCAGATTCAGTTGATTAATTATCAAAAATCGCTTATGATGCTCACATAAAGTGACACTGCTTCCATTATTCTGTCTGTTAGCAGACCATCGAAGGGATGTGCTTAGGTGCCTTTTCCAGTTGTCAGCTTACAAACACATTCACTCTTCCAGCAATTAACAAACTTACAATTTTTAAAATAACAGTGTGTGTTTGTGTTTCGTAACCAACAGTAAAAAACATGGCTTATATTATCATCAGAATTTAAAAGCCTAAACTTTACAAACAGGGGTTTTCCCCACTCTTTTCCATGCATTACTAAGAGAAATAAAGAGGAAATATTGAAAAGCAACTAACTTTGTAGGCTATGATATTTGTTTATCTATTTTTTTTTACTTTTTCCCTTTGGTTTTCATGTGAAGTGAGTGCCTCAAAGCTGCTAAAACCCTTGAAATAAAGAGTCTACACAGTCCTGCAGGTCTTTATATAAAACTTAGGAGGAGACTGTTTGTTCAGCTGGTCAGCTTGCGTCATAGGATATAAGACGGGAGCGCCGGTGTGTCTTTCATGCAAGAGGAAAACCTTCTGTGGACTCGGGGGAAACCTTTAAAAAAGGTGATGGTGTCTTGCAGCCAGGACTCCTGAAGGTCTCTGGCTTAGAATAGCCCCAGGGGTCTGAGGCATGCTGAAAACAGCATGCCTAGTGCCAGAATAAACCTGTGAGAGGAAAAGATGTGTGCGAGAGCGTATACGTGTTCCCTAGTGTGTATTTACATGGTGTGGAGTCCGGCGAAGGGTCTCGATGTTAATGAAAAGTGGCAGTGTGAGAGAGGACTGAGGAATGGGATCATTCATAAACATGTCCTCGTCACCTAGGCAAAAAGCACGCATTCAAGATGGATTATAATTAAAGAAAAAAACAGAAACATTTAGATCAGCTGAGAAAAAAATGTACTGCATGATCTAAAAGAACTGTAATCATTTATGCTTTACAGGAATTACACAGAAATTTGAACATTACTCCAGCATTACGTATATTTTAAATCATGGATTTGTTAAGTGGAACAAGTCTCACTGTCTAGTTTTTATTTCCTGACAAAACATACATAGCTAATTACAGAGCAAAATACACAGAATGACAAATTAAAAAAAGAACTAGGGCATGTGAGGATGGAAACATGGTGAAAGACACAAAACACATGACATGTAGCTTTAAAATAGGTCTGCACGTTGTTTACATTAAGTCAAGATGCAATTAAGATAAACAATGCTAAGAATATATAGTGTATCCATTTTAAAAGATTTGTTGTCTTATGTTAGTTAAGAAGTATTTTTAGTCCAAAAAGGGATACCATCCATATTTCTATGGAACATTATTAGTGAGAAATCTTGGTAAGAGATCATTGACTGCTCCATGACATATTTACCATCAACTGTGCCTGACTGGGCAGGCCAATAAAAGGCAACACACGTAGCTGCAGTATGTCCTGAAAACTTGGCTGAGCTGTCCCGCCTTGGGCTGTCCCTCAGCAAAAGTTGCAGTTAGGGCAGTGTGTCGCTCCATAGCAAAGACAGGATTGAAATGCTCACCATGAGGACTCGATACTTACACCCCACCATCGTCGGATCCCAAACACAATCTGGATTAATTGGTACAGTTCATAGCAGTCCTAGTTTCTTTTTCATGACACAACTGCAAATTAAGTCAATAGCATCAGTGGATCAAACAATCCTCCCTACTGATGGTCTGTCTGGGTCATTCTGAAACTGTTTGCTGTGTCTGTGTGTCCTCCCAACACCTCCTAATAAGTATGTCACAATTACGTAGATTAAATTTTTGATTTGGGGTTATATATAGGGGCTAGACAATGAAACTGAAACACTTGTCATTTTAGTGTGGGAGGTTTGTGATGTATCAAGAAGCACGTTATCCAGGGTAATGTCAGCATACCACCAAGAAGGACGAACCACATCCAACAGGATTAACTGTGGACGCAAGAGGAACCTGTCTGAAAGGGATGTTCGAGGGCTAACCTGGATTGTATCCAAAAAACATAAAACCACGACTGCCCAAATCATGGCAGAATTAAATGTGTCAATATACACGGCCAGGCTGCTATAGCCAAACCTTGTCTAAAACCAGGTGTTTCAGTTTCATTGTCTAACCATTGTATATATTTAGGGTCAATTGAGTGACAAACAGCAAATACATGAAGGTAGATGCATTTTAATTCTAAAGTTTTATTATCTAGTGTAGACTCTTACACTTTTCAAAACATTGAATTATTTTTTCCTGCTTTAAATATGTTTTCTGTTTGTTTTTAGATTTGGTTTCTGTGTGTTCAAACTATTAATTAAACCTTTACAAAACTTTTACTATTACTATACATAAAAATGAAAATTTGCATGGACATATTCAAACCCTTTGCTATGCAACTTGAAAACTAGCTTTGGGGGCATCCCACTTATTTTGATCATTTTTGAGATTTTTTTACACACACTTGCATAAATAATGTCTCACAGATAATAATATACATCAGAGAAAAACAAGCCATGAGGAGAAAACAACTGCAGCATTCCACCAATCTGGACTACAATGCAGAGTGGCCAAACAGAACTCTCACATCAGTAAAATACACATGTAACCCCACAAGGCGATTTCAAAAAAGCACCTGGAAAGCTATTGGATTGTGAGAAACAAGATTCTCCTTTTCTAATGAAACCAAGATTGAACAGGCCTTAATCCTACTCATCATGTCTGGAGGCACTGCTCAGGTACACCTGCTCAATACCACACCTACAGTAAAGCATGGTTGTGGCAGCATCATGTCAGGGGTATGTTTTCTTTTCAGCACCGGGTACAAGAAGCCTGGTCAGGATTTAGGAAAAGATGAGCAGAACATAGATAATTTTAATAATGTCCTTTACCAGAGAACTTGGGACCTCAGACTGGGCAACATAACCCAACAGAACAGGGAACCTATGCACACAGCCAAGCAACAGAGAAGCGTCATAGGGACAACTCTGTGAATGTCCTCGAGCAAGAGCCCTGACTTGAATTCAGTCAAACATCTCTGGAGAGACTTGAAAATGGCTGGTCATTTACAATCTCCATCCAACCTGAGAGAGCTTAAGAGTATTTGCAAAGACAAATAAAATCCCCCAATCTGGGCATCAAACCCAAGCAGAGGCAGTAATTGCTTCAAGTACAGAGTAAAGTGTCTGAATACTTATGTTAATGCAATATTTCAGTTCATCCTTGTCAATAAAATTGCCAAGATTTAAAAACATCTGTTTTTTACTTTCTCATTGTGAGACATTGAGTGTAGAGTGATGGGGTAAATCTTATTTTAGCACAAAACCTCAACATAACAAAATATGCAAAAGTGAAAGGGTCTGAAGACCACACATGCATTGTAGATGGTCTTAACAACGTCAATTATCCTAAATACATTAAATCAGATCCTGCATATTTTATCTGCAAAACACAGATTAATTCATTTTTATCACATGTATTATCTTGTCACATGTTTTATTTTTATTTTTGTATTTATTTTTTATTTATATAGCGCCTTTTACAATAGAGTATTGTCTCAAAGCAACAAATCATGTTCATTTCCAGATTCCAGATCCTCGACAGATCATTCACAATGCTGCAGCCTGTCTGGTTCACAGCCACCAAAGTTTCCTCATATCATGCCTGTACTCAAATTACTCTGCTGGCTTACTGTTGCATCCAGGATTCAATTTAAAACTCTTTCTTTATTTTTATCCTCTAATACTTTTTCTTCATGTTATTTGCATTCTTTGATTTAGAACTGCATTCCAACTCTGGTCTTAAGTGCATTTATAAGATCCTTCTCAGACAGCAAGTCATGACCTTAATTCAAGACAAGCTTCCACAGCAGTCAGAATGACCCAGTGTATGTATATACACATACACAGTGGGGGAAAATAGGTGAGTGGTGAGGTGGGGTGAGTTTTCCCATCTACAAGAATGAGGTTTATATATATAGTAAAAATAATTTAAAAGGACAAAATTTAAATTAAAATTAAACTAAAAAATAGTAATTTTTACCATATGTACACATCAGTCATTATAGGCAGAATGATTCCTATTAAATACTTTGCATTTTGTGCATGCTATTAATTTGCAACTGTTTGAACTTGTTACCTGTATAAAAGACGCCAGTCCACACACTCAATTATTCACACTCCAACCTCTTCACCATGCCCAAAACCAAAGAACTGGATGGCAAGAAAAATTGTACAAAATTGTAGACCTGCATAAGGCTGGGATGGGCTGCAGGACAATAGGCAACGGCTGTTGCTGCAATTATTAGAAAATGGAAGAAACACAAGATGATTGTTAATCTTCCTCAGTCTGGGGCTACATGCAAGATCTCACCTTGCCAGGTAAGAATGATTCAGAGAATGATCAGGAATCATCCCAAAACTACAAGGGAGGACCTGGTCAGTGGGCTGGGACCATAGTCTCAAACTACATGGTCATGGATTAAAATCATGCGAGGCACGCAAGGTAGGGGGACCTCATGGCAGTAAATGTCCAGGCCTGTTTGAAGTTCACTAATGACCATCTGGATAAGGAAGCATGGAAGAAGGTCATGTGGTCAGATGAGACAAAAAATAGAGCTTTTTGAGATTAACTGCACTCGCCATGTTTGGATGAAGAAGGATGAGTACAACCCAAAGAACAATGCCCCAACCATGAAGCATGGGTTTAAACAACATAATTAATAACATAAAAAAGCACAGCCAGGGCAACTAAAGAGTGGCTCCGTAAGAAGCATTTAATTCTGTTTGAACCCAATAGTAAATCTTTGGGGGAGATAAAACTCAATGTTGCCCAGCAACAGCCCTAAAACCCGAAAGCTCAGGAGAAGATCTTAATGGAGGAGTGGGCCAAAAGCCCTGTTGCAGTTTGTGCAAACTTGGTCAAGAACTACAGGAAACGCCTGACCTCGGTAATTGCAAAAAAATAAAATCAAATAAATAAATCTATACCAAATATTAAGTTCTGTTTTTCTATTGTATCAAATATGTACAGTGTATCACAAAAGTGAGTACACCACTCACAATTCTGCAGATATTTAAGTATATCTTTTTATGGGACAACACTGACAACATGACAATTTGACATAATGAAAAGTAGTCTGTGTGCAGCTTATATAACATATAAAATTTATTCTTCCCTCAAAATAACTCAATATACAGCCATTGATGTCTAAACCACTGGCAACAAAAGTGAGTACACCCCTAAGTGAAAGTTCCTGAAGTGTCAATATTTTGTGTGGACACCATTATTTTCCCGAACTGCCTAAACCCTCCTGGGCATGGAGTTTACCGGAGCCTCACAGGTTGCCACTGGAATGCCTTTGAACTCCTCCATGACAACATCACGGAGCTGGAGAATATTCGAGACTTTGCGCTCCTCCACCTTCCGCTTGAGGATGCCCAAAAGATGTTCTATTGGGCTTAGGTCTGGAGACATGCTTGGCCAGTCCATCACCTTTAAAAGCAGTGGTCATCTTAGAGGTGTGTTTGGGGTCATTATCATGCTGGAACACTGCCCTGCGACCCAGTTTCCGGAGGGAGGGGATCATGCTCTGCTTCAGTATTTCACAGTACATATTGGAGTTAATGTGTCCTTCAATTAAATGTCACTCCCAGCACCTGCTGCACTCATGCAGCCTCAGACCATGGTGTTCCCACCACCATGCTTGACTGTAGGCATGACACACTTGTCTTTGTACTTGTACTTTGTACTTGTACTTCATATTGTTTCATTCAGATTTCAGATTTCAGATTTGTCCTATGAAAAGATATACTTAAATATCTACAGAAATGTGAGAGGTCTACTCACTTTTGTGATACACTGTAAACATAATTAAAAGCACTGCCATATTGAGCTCACTGATTAAAAGGAAAAGGACAAAAAGCAAGGAGAAGTTTCTTCCTCCATAACTCACTGTTCAGCTCTGTACATGCAGAATTTATTTGCTCCGAATTGGTTCACAGATTGACATATTGCAAGAAAGCCTGATTTAATTGTTTAACTTTTATTAGTTAGTATCTAGTTATTATTAATTAATTTGTTTATTTTTTAATTACACTTTGTTAAAACACTTAAGATACACATGATCTATATTGTGTACGATGTCCACCACTTAAGTGTAAAATAATTAACTTGGTGATATTTTTATTCTGGAGACCATATGTGTAATGTATCTAAGTGTTCAGTCTACAAAAGGATTAGTGGCTTATTTAAGTTTTCTTTGATTATACATATAAATTTTGGTAATGGCATTCATCTTCATATGCTCCAAACATAGCAGTCTTTTCCAGTTAATTATTCCTTCTCACAATCTGTTAAAAATAAAAGACCTTTAGTTGTATTAACTGGCCTTCATTAAGATATGAGATTTGATTAATTTAAGCATCTAACTATTTATAAAGCTTTTTATTGTCCAACTTGCATAGCCATGCAAGAAAAATAAAATAAATATCAATTCAACAGTTAAAATTAGTTATCATCTTGCTTACATGATATGTCTTCTTCTTTTGACTTTCCTGGATCTTGCTCACATCTCTGGCAGTAACTATGTTTCAACTATGTTCACCTTTATAAGCTTACATTTTTGCAGTTGTATAATATTACAGTACTGTATTCAAAGCAAAATACTATAGTTTATCATATTTCGATATTGTACACCATTTATTAATGCTGAAAAGTAAAACTTGATTTATGTTTTTTCCCCTTTTAGCTGGCTACCAAACCTCACCAATGAGAGTTTGTTATTTTATCTGGAAATGCAAAGCGATGTACAAGCTACAGAACTGAAAAATATTCGCAATGCAGCTCTCATCACTTGGTTCATCATGGTAAGTCACATGGCTAACAAATAAACAACCATTATAAATTATTTAATAAATGAATGGTTTTATATTTGAAGAGTGCAACCTAGCTTTATGAAAACTAATTATTAATAATTTACAAACATGTGGGCAGTAGACATTATTTGCACTATTTTTATTTGTACTATTTCATATTTTAATATTTTAACTTTGCAATGAATAGCTAGTTGGGTAACTTTTAACTAGACACTTTCTGAACACAGTATCTCACCCCTCACATTTTAACTGTTTTAATAAATATCTTCATAAGACAACACTGAAGATATGACACTTTGATACAATGTAAAGTACCGTAGTCAGTCTACAGCTTGTATAACAGTGTAAACTTGCTGTTCTCTCAAAATAACTCAACTCACAGCCATTAATGTCTAAACCGCTGGCAACAAAAATGAGTACACCCTTAAATGAAAATGGACAAATTGTGCCCAAAGTTTCAATATTTTGTGTGGCTACCATTATTTCCCAGCACTGCTTTATCTTCCTTGGACATGCAGTTCACATGACTCCTCTTCCACGCCTCCATAATGACATCACGGAGCTGGTGGAGGTTAAGGCTCCTCCAAATTCCATTTGAGAATGCCCCACATATGCTAAAAAGGGTTTAGGTTTAGAGACATTATTCATTTAGTTATCAGGAGACAATATGTTTCCTAGGGCTTCCCGCTGAGGACTCAATATCTAAAATCTTCTACGTTATTTAATTTATTGTTTGTTCCCTATTTTGACTTTTAATACAAACATAACTGTTTTAGTTAAAATCAGAGCAGGTTGGGTCCCTTTTGGGGTCTTGGTTCTCCTAAGGTTTCTTCATTCTATATTCTGGGAGATTTTCCTTTCCACTGTCACTCTAGGCTTGCTTAATTTGGGATTGGCCTTTTAAGATCATAGAATTTTGTAAAGCTGCTATGAGACAATGCTCCGTTATAAAAAGTGCTATAGCAATAAATATGACTTTGACTGTGGATAGGGGCTGAACATGGTGGCAATTCTGGAGAGCTAGTGCCCATGTAACAACAAACCCTTCTGTCCCCATAACTGAGAAGTGTGTTGCAAACACTAAAAAGCAATTACACACAAAAGTAAGGGATATTTCATTATGGGATATTACACTCCCACTTCCCCATTCTTTCCAATATCCCTTGATTTTTATTAGCAGTATAATTCCCCCCAAATAATACGATGTGTAACCACCAGTGGCTGAATATGTGATTACTGGAAAATTGTGGAAGCTGCATTTCGTACATAGTCCACCGGAGGTCGCTCTGAGACAGCTTTTCGTTGTTGGACTCTGTACAAGTTGCACAGAGTACATTGATCCCATTAACCGAATTCGACTGTATATAGGTATGTGATTTTTGGATGTCCACAAATGTTTTTCAGTATATAGTGTACATTTGTCAGCACCTTCTATCTGGAGGGTATTCTCAACAGAACAATAACACTGATGTGCTGTGTACTTACTAGCCACGAGCAGAAGGGGGAGCTTAAGAACAGAAGTCTGAGAAGTCTGTCTTGTCTGTATGCGAGTGTGTGTGTGTGTGTGTGTGTGTGTGTGTGTGTGTGTGTGTGTGTTCCCAGCCTCAAAACGTGCACTTTATAGCAAAGAAATTGTTACTGAATGTCAAAAAGATCATTTGGAAAAAAAAAGCCTTGAAGACATTTTGGTTTTATATTTTTGCATGGAACAGTCATTAAAGTTAACCAAAGTGCTTTTTTTTGTGTGCTGGAGATCAATGTATCAGCTCCTGCTTTAAACAACTTTTTTTGTGAATTATTTAAGACCGTTCCCCCTGCACTATTGCTGTTTGTTACATTTTGTTTTGCTATTTAACGATTCCTCATAGGTCACTGATCTACAATGGGAATACTATGTGTTTACAGTGAACACTATGATGAAGAAAATATTTTTTTTAAAGTAGAATATAGTGTTATTTTTGTGTGTTTGTGTGTGTGTGTTCTGAAAACGTTTCAGTCTGTGGTGTGATTGTATCTGTTTTTTATAAGAAATCATTAAAAGTTACTCTCCCTGTAAGTATTAAAGTACAGAGAGCGATCTGCTGTACACACTCTGTACAACACATTAAAGCACTGTGGTTGCACGAATAGCTCACTGTCCATTTGTCTTTTTTTTTTAATACAGCAAATTGTGTAATAAGCTGATACCAGCTCAGTGTGGTATGTATTGGCACATGCTTTTCAAATTGAGGGGTTCATACATTCTTGATAAGATATCACATGACCTACTTAGGATTTAATAGAATTATGCCATTTTCCTGTTAGGTGCCTATTTCTCCAGCATATCATATTCTTAAATCTAATGCTACCCATAAGTGCAGCATACAAAATCTGTACCTTTTGTTAATCTGTGATGTTAGGTCTGCAACATG
>JAUZSV010422240.1:0-10699 GCA_034780495.1 Parotocinclus cesarpintoi
GTGTGTGTGTGTGTGTGTGTGTGTGTGTGTGTGTGTGTGTGTGTGTGTGTGTGTGTGTGTGTGTGTGTGAGTGTGTATTATATAGGTACTGTATTCTTATTGTTTTGTCATAATTAAGATATGGCAATTAAAGTTCATTATAGTAATGTATAATCTACCATCATATGACTGGCAGCACTGTACAGTTTTCAGTTTTGAGTCTGTTTAAAATAAATATTTTTTATTGTTTATTATAATGTTTATGATATATAAGACCTCAGCCTATAAATTGAATGGGCGTTGATCTGGTGGAAGTTAAATGCCACGTAAGTGTTTTGCTTACTTTAAACCTCACTAACCTCACTGTGGTGGCTTAGCACATAAGGTACTGGACTGTGATCCTGAACTTCCAGGGTTACAAAATGTACTACTAAACCTTAATGGTGCAGCTTGCTAAATACAAACTACTACATTCTTCACAAAAATGTTTAAAAATAAACAAAAGGCCACATTTGATTGACGGTATTCACTTCATTTTCTCCTGTATTTCATTCCACCTTGGTCTGCAAACCCAGGAACCCAATGTTAGGTCATCCGACACAAAGCTGGGAACGCTGTCGCAGGTTCACCTCTACTCATTAGAAACAGCTGCACTTTATTCTAATGAACTTAAGACGATGCTAATTAATGGCAGAGAACAATAGACACTTCATTTAAAGGGAGCCCTGAACTATAAGACATGCGTGTATGACAGGATCTAAAAAGCTGTAAGTCATTAGTCATGCAGCAAAGGTGCAGCGGGCACTCGGGTCACGGTGGCAGGCCAGGTGAGAAAGGCTAGCTCTCTCAGATTCGCTCATACATTCACCTATGACAACCCTTTATGCTGGCGACAAAGTCAAGGAAGTCTCTCAAGTAGCGGGGGGAGCTAAGAGAGTGCCCCCAGGGACCAGGAGTCAGAGTTGTCTATCAGCGGCCTGAAAAGGAAAAGGAAAGGAACGTGTTAGCCAGCGCCATTGTGCTCTGGTTGTCGTTGACTGATCGGATCCATTTAGTCGGCTTTTATGGAGAATGAAAGCAGCTCCATGGATGAAAGAAGGACAGCCCCAACGACAAACAAGGAGCCCGTGGAATATTCATGGGCGGATCTGCTGAGAGAAGATTAATGTATTAGAAATTAAAATGCGGGCCCGGACGTTATGATCTTGCGCTAACACTTGGCCAGACCCGTGTCACCTGCGCTCGTATGCTCGGCACCTGAAGACGGCAAGCCACCGCTGCCAAACCAGAGAGAAATCATTAAGCGCCTCTGTCTATTGTGTGAAGAGAATAATCAAACTTCACCCCGTCTCTTTTCTCTCCCCAGCCTGGGCTGACGATGAATAATTCCAGAGCCATTTGCAATGTTAACGGCACCTATCGGAGCCATCCGCGCCGTTATGATAAGGGCGGGAAAATATGCATTTCAACAGTCCGAACAGACGCCGCCTCGCCGCCGTTTCAAAGGACACCTGTCAGTCACCTGAAAGAGCTGTCACTCTACATACCACACAGGAGGTGGCCAGAGAGTCGCTAAGATAATCTTTACTTTTCCCTCTCCATTTTATTCTCCCTCTTCCCCTTTCACACACACACTTCTCTCTTTTTCACCACAGCAGGTACGTTTGCACTGGACTGACATGTGATTTACAGAGGCAAAGAGATGTGCGAGGAAAAAAGGAGACATATTCTCCGCGGTGGGTTTATTCTTCACCTGCTTTACGAAAGCATCAAATATGCTTATCGTAAATGTGATCAAGGACAGGTCTGAATGCTATTGCGTGTGCTACTGGAAGGCACTAGATGTCAGTGGCAGCTCTGACGCTGATAATTCATATCTTTTTTTGAACAGTGCTGCTTACTCACCCAGTCTCTGAAACGTGCCGACAGCCATCTAACCTCTGCAACTTTCTTTTATAGTTCCTAGAACATAACGTGCAAATTATCAGCATATGGTCTATAATCATGCAACATGGTTCTTATTTAAACAAAAGGCTCTATGGTACAATTGAAGAGAAGGGCGCACTGGGTAAAAATTACATGTTTTGTTAAACATTTATTTCTGAACATGCGTCATTACATTTTTTTTTCTCCCTGCTTTCTTTTGATCAGGATTCCAGTGGCCTCCTAAGTGTACCCTGGATTAAACATGAGCAGCACCTTGCTGCACTGTTGCATCACAGCTCTAAGATCTCTGGTTTAAGGTCTCTAGCCCAACCTGTGTGGAGTTTGCATGTTCTTCTTGTGTATTTATATTTATATAATAATAGATGTGGGTTTTCTCCTGGTACTCCGGTTTCCTTCTACACTTCAAAGACATGCATGTTGCTGTGTGAGTGTACATGTCCTGTGATGGGTGGGTGTTTTGTCTAGGGTTGTTCCTGCCTTGTGGCCTGTGCCACCAGATAGACACTGGCTCTAGCGTGACTCTAGGATTGAGTGGATAACAAAATGACTAAATGTGTAAATAAATGGATGGGACATCAGTCCAAGTCCAATCTAAGAAATCTGAAATGATCTCTCTTAGACTGGTTGGGTATGCAAAGCAAAACACTCACACCACTGGCTGGTATGGTGCACTGTTAAACATAACGTATACAAACTTATGAATATTATGTTATGAATATTTCTGAAACGTAAGAGGCTGTGGACATTTTTTTCATAAAAAGCTAGGTTCTTTGTATGGACATATGAGAACATGCTTAGTCTGAGACTAAGATGGGACACCAGTTCATTGAACAGCTTGGTTCGTTTCACTCATGCATCCTCCCAGTCACAGTCAATTGTATCTTTATTTGATTGGTTGTTCACAGATGGGAGTTGTACAAAGGCACCACCTAGTTTACGGCCCTCCTCCCGTGGCAAGGAATGCCCACTAGCGGAATATCCAAAATTGCACTGAACAGTTGGTCAAAAACCAAATAGTGTCAAAAACCTTTATGTTTAGGATGACTAGCATGTGCATATCCTGAAATTAAATGCAGAAACTGTTATTCCTGCTTTTACATATCCGTGTCCTTGCGAAAGCAGTGCAATCATTAGGCATGGCTAACTCACCCTCATGCCACAAGCACAGCATGGCATTTACAGTCCACTGCAGCTGGCCTGTTTGGGACATGCACATATTGTGTTTGGGCTTAGTCCCAGTAGCCTTACCAGTGTGTCCATAGGCTGGAGAGAAAGTGAGCTGCTTACTGGACTTTAAAGGGTCAATGAAGGAATGAAGGCCGATTATGTTAAGAACAGTGCTAAAGGCAGAGTTGAGCAGATGGAGTACACAAGTACAGATCCTCTTAAGGAGACATGGTGGTTATTTTTAACTATCTGTTGCAACAAATGACTATTATGATTAACTTGGAAATATTCATTTTTGCCCACAAACATGTAACTTAAAGTATTAATTACTGGTGTCAAAATATTATTTGATGTTATTATATTATTATTATACTGTTCTTTTGTAGCCTCAACATATCAATTTGGAATTCAAATGTTCAAATTTCAAATTCTTGGTTTGAAAGAGGAATTAATTACTTTAAAATATAAATTTCTGTTGCCAAAATATTTATTTATAGCCTATATTGTCTCAAATTTATTTATTTTGTGACCTTAACATATCAATTTGGATTCCCAAAATATTACCTCATGGCCCAAATTGTATTCATTCATGGCTGATAGAAACTTAGTGTGTGGCATCATTATATGAATTTCTGACCACACCACAAAAACAACCAGCATGTCTTCTTAGAGGCTCTGTATAAAAGCATAAATAATGTAAAAGATTTATTTAAAAAGTCATACTTTTAATTTGCTTTGTTCAGCAGTAATACCCAACAAAAACACTGATGGGTGACTGAGGGTGCAATGACACTATATAATAATAATAATAAAATGTTATTTATAAGCGCCTTTCATGACACCCAAGGACACTTTACAATTCAAGTGCAAACATAATCCAACAAAGAACACCACTGAAACAAAAATAAATAAATATAGAATACATTTAGAAATAAATATGGGGTGTATTGTGTGATAGTTAACAGAAGGATCTTGTTTGCTGTAGTGGGTACACTAAGCACGGCTGGGGTATATGGCATGGCTGAATTCTGGGTGGGGCATAGCACAATCTTGCACCCCTCTGTATCCAGAGAGGTATTGCTGATCACAAGACGTGTGGAACTTAATGTCCAAAGGTACAGAGCAGAGCAAAATCAAACAACTAAAAATGTAAGATTACAAATACAGTCTGCTGAAATGCCTTCAGTTCTAGACACACAGAAAGACCAACAACAGAAAAAGGTGGGATAATTACAAACCACAAGACAATGTCACATAAAGAATGCATAGAAGCGCTTTCTTAAATCCTGCTTTCTAAGGAAAGGAAATTAGAAAGAGGTAAAGGTATTCAGTTGTGTCTAACTGCGTCTTGTCTGGTCAGAATTTGGGACTTGATAACTCCCACCTCACCAGCGGTACTGGACCTAATAGGGTACAGTAACAGAACTTTTGTTTTAAATCTTTCCTTTCTGTTTATAAAGCAAATATTTGATTTAAAGGGTATAAATAAGTTCAAAGTTTTTAATATTCAGGTTCATCTTTCCTCAAAATAAGAAAATCAAATAATTTTAAGCCCAAAAGATACACTGTAATCTAGAGTAATGAAGACAAAATTTGCATCTCTGTCCTCTGGAGGAAAATCCCATAGCCTCGTGAGTTCTATCTTATGTTTTAGGTTGTTTTAGTATAACTATGTTATTTTAAGAAAGCCTAACTAAATCTTTACCGCACATTGCATGCTCAAAACAGTTTTGGATGAATAGTCACATTTCCAGCTAGGATCTCCTCTGAATGTGGAACAGCAGCTCAGGACCCGATATGCTAAGAAGATAAAAGCAAGTCCTTATTAGGGTTGCATCCACATATTACAGATATATGTACATATTTCACAGAGAAGTGCCTGTGCAGAAATATTTTAATACAAAGCACAAATTAGAGAACCTAATTGAGTCCTCTAGGAAAAATAACTCAGCTTAATAATCGCAAAACGCCACATAAAATCCGCCAGTGGAATTCCGTTTCATGAACTTATATTAGCGCCAATGGCAAAAAGTTCAACGTCTCGTCAGGACCTGGACTGGATCAGACACTCTGCTTGCTGTATTCATTAACAGTAACCTACGGACCTGTCAACACTCTGGGGAGGCACATTGTAACGATGCCATTTAGCCCGAGATGCTGACCTGCCAGTGAAAATGAGTGCACGTGCTGGGTAAAGGGCCCCAGACCTCCAGCGACAGGCAGCGGACGGAAAGGAATAACAGACTCTGATGTCGTCCTTTTTTTACGGCCAGACCCTGGACTCATACCAGAGGCCATTCAGAGAGAGCTAGAGAGTGTGTAAGTGCAAGCGAGAGATAGGTACTTATACCCTACATACCCTGATTCATCTATGCTTTTTTAGAACAAAAATCTTCATAGAAAGCATTTCTTTAAGTACTCAAAGGACTGAAACATGACATCAAATCCATTAACAAAGACTAGCGTGGTATAAAAACTTTTGACGCATTCTCAGTAATGCTACTTCAAAACCATTGCTTCTTTTTGCAATTTAAAGACAAAATACGGGTTTGCCAAGGTCTACAAACCTACAAGAAGCCTGGTCAAGCATAATCCCTGACAGTAAAATATTTTTAAAATAATTGCAAGATTTTTTTTAATGAGGTCTAAGGGGAAGTATGTCAAACCTCAAACTGAGTATGTATAACATCCGTGATATGTGCCGTAAAACGGCATATTATGAGATCCCAGCATTGTGGTTCATAAAAATTTGCAATTTCTATTTTTTAGAATGAGAAACTGTCTTTTGTGTGATTTATCTGTTGTATTCACAAATCAAACAAAAAATTTCAAAAAAGAACAGGTAACTCAAAGTGTTCCCAAATTGTGTATGCAACAAGGCTGTATATTTTACACTGCTGCACTACAGCAGCTAATATATTTGGCAAAGCCAAATATTGATATGGATTAAGTAAGTAAATAATAAGGACTATAACCTTAATAACCTTAACCTAACCATGGACATAAACTCCTGGGAAAATCGGTTCAACCCCATATTGCAAAAATTAAACTTTTATTGGTCTCGGTAGCAAACAGTTGGTCAGCAAATTAGAAAGAATTAGACAAATAGATCAAGATAAATCAGCTTAGTTTTAAATAGAGTTTCCCATGGATGTTTAAATCTTGTGTCAAAGTGCTGAACTATTGTCTTAATAGTTAATAGTGAAATCTGTTGTTGCTTTAGGGTCTTTTCAATTTCACAATTGCTGCAGCCCTGAGTGGTATTTAGTTTTTTTCGCAAATGTCAGTGACAGGTTTCAGGAGTGAGCTTTCTTAACGTTTTGCTAACTTTTTGCTTCAGATCATTTATTTAATCATAGCACATTAAAAGCTTTATATTTGCATAAATTCCTTTTTTTGTCCATTTTTATTATTTATCTATTGACTGATTGCCCAGGAGTGTATATATGAGCAGATGATGGGAGCATACCTGTAAATATACAACATACAATTACAGTCAAACTTGCTGTCCAAACTCCCATTATCTGAATTCTCAGTGTAATATATTGGCTATTCTCATTCCACAGCCCCTATCAGATAAACATACTCACTATAATAAATAAACAGCATACAAATAGTAGAAGTATGCAGCGTTCTGGATATCGTCTTACCTCTACCTACACCACATACCTGTGTTTTGCTCAGTGGTTGGCATTTAGAGCTAGAAGAAACTTGATATTGTAGAGAACAATGTGGGCTGTATCAATAATTTGATTTCTTAAACAGAGGTGGTATAACATACTTGTTTCCTTCCATTTGCTGTGAATACATGTGATCATTAAATATTTGTTATTCATCATTTTGACATTTAACATTTCAATTATTTTTATTAAAATTTCACAATCCTTAGAGAATCAAAGTGTGCTGAATGGGATGGCAATCGCTGGAAAAGCATTGGTCACCAACCAGCCTCTACACCTGCTAACTGTGCTTTGAGCTGGGGTCCCTTCAGTGTTGAGCTAGTGTATTAGATTGCTGCTCCACCTTCATGGTCTATTGTATTTTATATATACAGTAAAACCTCTGTATTTGCTGGGAATTCAATTCAAAAGGCATGTCAGGTGTATATTTCTGTAAATTGAATTTATCCATCCTATACACAAACAAAAAGCTATAATTAGATTAAATAAATTAAAATAACTCCATTACTCCACACTTCAGTTCAATTAATTGCTTTCTTTTTTAGTTGGTTGTTAAATCTAACTTTGTAAGATCGATGGTGACTTCTTTGCACAAATGCGTTTTTTTTTTTTTTTTTCAAAAACATGAGAACATTTACAGTGGATTTTAGCAGAGTTTTCCACTGAGCAAGAGCTAAGTTTCTAGGTTTCAACTGGAATGAGCATACAACTTGCAAAAGTTTTCTCAAGTGTGGCGAGTGCTAAAAAAAATATCAAGACAATTTTTGCACTTCAAAATGGGCCAATAAGTGAATTTTGCAAGTTGCAAGGTATAACTATACTGCAAATGCATTAAGCAACGGGTATATAGGAAATTCTGCAGCGTTACTCTGAGCTTTGATATAAAAACACTGGTAGATGTAGATATTCAGAAGAATCAGAAGATCATGAGTTCAAATCTCCCTCCACAAAGGAAACTGTTTGGGTCCTTGAGCACAATCTTTAGCCTCCAACTGCTAACCATGTCTCTGAATAGGGACATCTGAGTGGCTACATTCCTGTACACGAATTTCTTTCCAAACAATGTGAAAAGTTGCGCGAATTTGGGAGGAGCTTTTTGGTGAAAGGTGCACGTGTGCAGATGTGCCAGCGGCAGCAGACAAAGGGCTCTCTTGGATCTGTTTGTTTGTGATGTGTGCATTCGGCCTTCTGCTGAGAGCCTGCATTGTTGTGCAGTGGGGCATGGCAGGGGATGGTCCAATGGTTCTGCGTGGGTTGAAAATCAGCGCAGCGGTTATCAGTCAGCAGCACAGGTTGCTGCTCCACCCAGCATGCCTCCATGCCAGCCCTGACCTGGGCAATGCCATCCATATCGACACATCCTGAGCTTTATTCAAACATCTCAGCAAACCCGCATCAGCGCGCACACCTTCGCTTCCCCTCTCTCACCTTCTCACGAACGCTCATTAATTCTTGTTCATTCGTTCACCCTTCTATTCTGCCGTCTTGCCTGAGCTCGTATATCAACTGTCGGGGCTAAATTTTAATTCATTACATCCCATTAGGGAGTGTGCCGTTTAATATACGGGGAGCTAGCCGGGATTAGGACCTAATTAACCTGACGATCTGCGTGTGCCAGCAGAAATTGCAGCACCATAGCCGGCTGCAGCCCTGCGGAGGGCCATGAGGAGTGTGGAGGAGGAGGGAAAGGCTCGCCGTACCTCTAGCACAAAGCGAAACATATAAGCCTAGGGCAGCCTGTGATATTTCGGCTGCCTATCCACCCTGACCTGTGCTATATAACAGAGACATACCGGGGGTCAATCAGAATCAAAAGAGAAATAAAGAAGCAGGAAGGATGAGCTAAAGAAAAAGCAATAGAGATGGGCAACAGAAAAGAGACAGAAAGCCTCATAAATTCCCTCTGTGCTCGCAGGGACTAAGGGAGAGTCCACGGGGTGCCAGGCATCCTTACCTCATTACGGCCACCTTTGTCTTTGTCCTGCGTGGCCACACTACTAGTTCAGCCTCAGCCGGCATTAAAACCAATTAGAAGTGCCTTCATTCTGTCACACTGCTTATTAGAACAGTACATATTCACAGCTCGCTAGGACAGAGCCATAATGAGCAGCAGAGGAGAGACTAAAGGAGGTTTTTGCTCTTCGTTTCCATGACATAAACTCGAGACATTAATGAGTCAGGAGAGAGAAAAGAAAGGAAGGAAAATGATACAGTTTCGCATGAGGCATGTTAGCATCATAAATATATAGGAAACATTCCAGTGGAAAGGAGTTGGAATTTATTCACTGATTGCACTACGTGTGAAAGCACTCTGCCTACCTACATAAGACATTTTCCATTCCATCGGCAGCTGAGCGGTGGGAAACTTTCAATGGGGGTCTACCAGATTAGCCTAGCGGACACCACTTATGCATATGAAAACCCATAGCTAGCTGGCCGGCCTAATTATGTTCAGGCTATAAAGCAAATAAATATTACCCCCAACAAGTACTGCTATATTAACTCCACAAACTTCACTAGAAGGTGAAAATGATACGATCTAATGGACACTTCACTACCAAGATGACCACACGTGCTCTTATAAACAACGTAAGATTTGGCGTTGGGTTTTTTTCTTACAGCTGCATGAATTTGAAAGCAAAATCTGATCCTAGCTCATGCGCTCATTTTAGCACCTGAACAGTGGTCTTAGTTTATTGAGTTGAATATAAATTCAGCAGAGCATTGGTACCCTAAGGACGACTTTACATGAGCTGTACAAATGAGTCCTACACCAACTGAGCATCATTTATGGCTACACTGCCAGAAGTCATAACCAGAGCTTAATTCCAGAAATCCAGAAATACAGCAAAAACCTGAGCAAATCTGATCTTCATCCTAGAATTAAAGCTAGTCCTGAGCAGTAGGAGCTTTTGGAAAAGCCTTCTCTTTTCCTTCGAGTAATGGAGCTACGCTAGAATCCCCTTTAGCCTTTCAAGCGTAAAATACAAAATGCCTAGCCTGCCGGTACCTGATTCAATCAAGTGTGCTACACTGTATACCCATGGGCTACGAGCGGTGACAGGGAAAAGCTTGCGCTTGCGCTTTAATTAATAACGTAATACCCTACACTCAAAAGCTAGGCCTTTGGCACTTTCTGGGTTGCCTCTCTATTTTTTGTGTTTCTTGTAAATGCTTTCAAGACAGCAACAGTGAAGGCTTTTTTCCTATTTCTGCTCACTTGTCCCGAAAGTATACATTACGATTGCGTTTGATCTATTAATGCAAGAAATAGGGAAAAAGATAAGCCTTAGCTGTGACTGGTTTGTGGTAAAAATGGCCAATAGAAAAAATAGAAACCAATAGAAATTGTGTGGAACCAGTGAAATTGAGAGAAATCTGCTCATTGTTCTTCTTATATACTTTTGCATCTTGTTCTCATATATTTTGGATAACTAATTTTGCAATTATTACTAGGAGCCCTAGAAACACTTTAAATGATTAGGAATGATATTATAGATGGACTGTTTAGTGGTTATTCTAATTTAATTAATACAAATACTGTACATCATAGTTTCAGGACAATGAAGAGGCACAGTAACTAGTGATAAATCTGCCTGCTCCAGAGATCCAGCTTTGGTACTTTATGCCACCTTTTCACCTTTAAAACACACCAGTAGCTGAAATGATTACTTGTTAAAGCCCCTAAGGGCGAGTGTGAACGAATGAATGAATGAGTGTGTGATATGTTAATCACCTGGTACCTCATCAATGTATTGTATTGTATCAATGATGTGCTGACTACCCTAACCCATACCCAAAATATTGAAAAGCTATCAAATTGAATAGTGTTACTCAAACATTTATACTCCTAGGCACTAATACTTATCATTAGATATATTATTATTATGATTATTATTATTATTATAATTATTATTAATAATAAT
>JAUZSV010422251.1:6375-18390 GCA_034780495.1 Parotocinclus cesarpintoi
AGAATGTAGCATAAACAACAGTAAAGGATGAGTCTGAGTGTTGAGCTGAGTGTTGTTGCACACCATGTTATCCCTTTAAGACTGACAAGCAGCATAATGTACCATGTCACAAATGCGTATGTGCTATGTTGCATGGACAAAGCAGACTTTGTATTTCCAGATGTCTAACCACCTTAAAAGTGAACAAACAAAAATATGTCAAAAGAAGATCAATTGTAAGATTCATTAGCTATTCCACTCATATCAATAAATCAGTATGTTCAAAGGCAAGTACCGAAAGGAAGAAAGGATGGAATGTACCTGAGGGGACAGGGTGCCCACACGTTGGGTAATAGGCTCATTCAGAACTACTTCCAGTTTGCAGGAATCCTTCGTTTTGGGTATATGGAACTGAAGCTTTCCTTCCTGCAGGTAAGCTGACTGGCCTCTCTTTACCCGCAGGCTGAGGTTGGTCTTTACCAAGGAAAAAGAGTAAAAATGCAAATGTCCAATTAAGAGGAGAAGCCAAAATGGCCACACATGTGTCCTTTCTCGAAGAACCATTTTAGTTTGTGAGTTCAAAGTTCCTCATGCATAATTAAGTTCATGGAAAAAAATTCCTGTTGGTGGGATGCTCCTGTTTGTGATCGTATTGACTGTTATTTATCTGACTCTTTTGATAGTCCTTAGTTTCAGGCTGGATGATCCTTTGTCCATGTTCTTCGAAAGCATTTCAGGCATCATACCACATGTTTTTGGGAAGTCTGTTAAAAACAGAAAATGAAGTTCATCATTGGACTTTAAAGGGTAACAGTTTCTTTACATATCTAAAAAATGCCCACAACTTATACAGTATTAGTATTATTAGTATACGTATACAGTATTGGGTAAACATTATGTGGTTTGACTTGACACTGAGTCAAATTGCAGTGGAGAAAGACCTCATTGTTGCATAGACTTGACACTGCACAGTACCACAGAAGGGAGTTGTCAAGTTAAAAGATGACCTTTGACCTTATGCAGTCATCAGGGGGAAATGGGCTGGCTACTCAGCACCAAAACACAGCTTAATGGGGATATATTTCCTCCACTAGAGTTAATTGTTCTCAAGAACACGACAGCTTCTTCTTTTTCTATTGCTTATACACACAGTGGCTAAAGCCATTCTTAAGGATCGTAAGCTTATATGGACTTAAGAAAGCATGAAATATGAAATTTGAAGGCCAAAGTTTTACAGGATAAGTTACAGTATCTCACAAACGGAAATACACTACTCACATTTTTGTAAGCATTTTATTATATCTTACCATGGGACAACACTGAAGATGTGACACTTTAGTACAATGCAATGTAGTCCGTCTACAGCTTGTATAAGAGTGTAAATTTGCTGTTCCCTCAAAATAACAGCCATTCATGTCTAAACCACTGGCAACAATAGTGAGTGGCCAAATTGTGCCCAATTAGTGTGTGTTCACAAGGTTTCAGGTTTGAATGGGAAGCAGGTGTGTTATTTGGTGTTATTGCTCTCACTCTCATGCTGATCGTTCATGAATGCCAACATCTACTGTGACACACAGAAGCAGGACATGATCCCCTCCATTCGGAAACTAGGCTGCAGGGAAGTATTCCAACTTAATTACGACCTCAAATGCACCTCCAAGGTAACTACTGACTTGCTGAAGAAGCTGAGGGTTAAAGGGCAGGCGTGTCTTCAGACCTAAACCCTTTTGAGCATCTATGGGGGATTTTTAAATGGAAGGTGGACGAGCGCAAGGTCTCTAACATCCACCAGCTCTGTGAAATCATCATGGAGAAGTGGAAGAGGATTCCAGGGGCAAATCTTTGTGGCCACACAGAAAATTGACACTTTGGGCACAATTTGGTCATTTTAGTGTACTCACTTTAGACATGAATGGCTGTGAGTTATTTTGAAGGCACAGCAAATTTACACTGTAGACTGACTACTTTACATTGTATTATTTACGGCGTTTAGCAAACGCCATTAAGCAGAGCGACTTACAACTGATACATTCAAGCAATGGTGGGTTAAGGGCCTTGCTTAAAGACCCAACTGTGGCAGCTTGGCAGAGGTGGGATTTGAACCCTGGATATTGTAAAGTCCAGGCTACCGTAGTCCCCAAAGCGTATCAAGGTGTCGTATCTTAAAAAGGAGTTCCATTGTGAGCATGACTATCCTAGTCTTAAAATAAGTCATAGCACTATCCTCAAAGTCTTAGAATGTAAGGCATAAAACAGTCCAGGAATAAACCTAGCAAATCTTCCTGATTGATTGTGTACATAGTGGGCCATATTTCTGCTGTTCAGGAATTAGACTCCTGACATTTTCTTGTTTATACACTCCCTCAGCTTCTTATCTGAATCCTCCCCTCCATGTATTCCATGCCCATTCCTTTTAACTGAGATCCTGTGCACCCACATACCATATATTTATGGTTAACAGAAAATAATTAAAAAAAATAACGTTGTTTTAAGCCAGCTAGACTATAAACAATGTTGGCATTAATTAGGGATTGAAAAATAACACTGTTAACTGAGCAAACAGACAGACAATAAAATACATTTGTTAGTATGCTTTAGCATTATCAATTGCAGTCAACAGTATTCTGTAACTGCTTCATATCATACATTAATGAAACACCTAAATTCCTAATTCATCTTAGAAGTTAGGGGTCAGACTCCAGAAAACTCTCAGATAGACCTCAGGACTTCTCATTACCTCATTGGTCTTCTAAATCTATATTTTAAAAAAGTGGTTCCCAGACCTTTTCTGCAGTGCCCCCTTTTGTAGACAAGACATATCACAGTTACATTTAAATGAATGTAAATGAATAATTTTATTTTTTACGTTTCTCATATGGTGAATACAAAAATAACATTAATTGCTTTCCATATACATGTACTGTAGTATATAGGCAGTCATTTCTAAATAGTCAACGTGCAATTCTAAATAACTAGTCACCTAAACACCTGACTGGATAAATGATTCCCAACAAACAACAACATGCTTTTCATGTTTCTAATTATTAAAGACTAAAAGCTCCCAACCTCCTCTTTTAACTTGCTTCCAAATGCTGATCATAGGCTTTCCAGCTGACAAAGTGCACACCAACAACATTCAAAGTGCTTTTGAACTTACAATGATGACCTCAGAAGTTGTCTGACTTTCATCTACATGACTCCTCTATGCTCTCTAAGACAGAGGGTTTCCCTGTTATCTATGTTTTTGCATTAATGCATAGTCTACCTTGGCAGTGTATTTGTGTGACCAAATTAGTACAAATACCAATTTCTCAGTTAGTTGATGAACATAATCCATCACTACTGTTAGATATGTCAGGCAATCTGATTAAGATGACTTGGTTTTCAGTCAAAAGGTTTGAGAAAGATTGTTGCAATCAATGCAGTGTGAATACTCACTGGTAGAGATTATGTACTTCACCTTTGTACATGCGTAGTCTTCCACTGTGGTAGTCCAAAAAATTTTACTGCATTCAATTTGGTTTTGCCATCTGCCATTAACTAAAGCTTAGCCCAATATTGGAAAACAATCATTTCTACATCTGATGTTCAAATTCTATTATCAAATCATAATTTGCATTCAGGATGTTTGCTTTATGTAAAAGATAATCCAAAACAATACGCATAAAAGCAAATTTCTTGAGACCTTGGGTAAGCATAGCTCTTTAAATAGGGAGAGGATCAAGTGTGCATATTATCAAATTCCTTACTGTGCTTGGGGCAGATTAGAAGCAAGGCCTTTTTTCCATCCTCACAGTCCTCTCTGACAAAATGCTGCTTACTGCATATCTATCTGGGGGATCTGGGGGCTTGCGGCAGAATAAACATTAGGTCTGTATAAGTCAAACCAGGCCAGTGACCTCAAGGATTAGCTGGTTCATTTCCGAAATAGTGACAAGCTCATAGAGAATAAAAGTCTGTAGAACACATTGTTTTATACTTGCACAGTGTAGAAGTCGTAAAGTAAAGCTGCTGACTGGCTAATATGCAATATGTCATGACTTTATACAAATAACATTAACTATTGGGTTTTTTTTGCATGCAGACAATGTAATGACTAGTGTTTCATGTCCAACAGAGCTCCTTTTTCTGCCAAATCCCAAGCTTACAGGCTAACAGAATCCTAAGAACTGATGTACAGATTTAAAAAAAAAGATTATTAGGATATTATGCAGAAATATATCTCTATCAGATGCAGTTTTATATACAATACAACTTCCCATTACATTCCTAACACTTGTCTTGATTGTATAACAAGATCTCACACATCCAAAACCACAAACATTGTTCCAAGGGGCAAGAAACAACATGCAAAGACCATGTCTATGATTACACCATGCCCCCTGTTTAAGGTGATCATGGTGTGGTTTGGACAAGTTAAACAGCCCTTTATTAAAAATTACTCTCGGAGCTCAGTTAAACACACAACAGTCTTCAGCTCATCTTGGACAAAATTGCCATTAAAATAAGTGAGAGTTAAAGAATATACAAAGGAATGTAAGAGCTGTCAAGGCCAAAGGAGCTTATACAATTATTCAACTTTATCAAAAAGTCAGAGTTGCTAAGAGTGTACAAATTGTTCTGCATTAAACCCAATTAATTTTAGCGGAATATATTTTGTTGCATAGAGATATTCTACACCTATACAAGTTTATCTAGGAATTACCAAAATGACACCATTAAAAAAGATGTCTCAAATTCATAAGAAAAAGATTTAGGGAGATTTATGTAGGCTTATTTTCCTTAAAAAAGCATGTGTTTATCTGTTTAAGGTGCACATATTTGAGTCATATTACATGCAGCTACACTAGATATTTAAGTCAATCACAGGATGAGTCCCGATAAAACATTTCAAGTGTCTCCAACTATAGATCCAGTAAGCTAAAGCTAGCTAACTTAGTTAATTTAGCTAGTGAATATTATAGTGTTAAGGTACATTTGACTGCTGTTATAGAAATAGATAACAACAGAATATCATTGGAATCGATACTAACATCACATTCATATCTAGCTTTGAAAATGTAAGCAAGTTTATTAATGGGTAGTTATAGCTTGTAAATGTTAGCCATGTGCTAATTTTACATAGAAAATTATGGTAATGGTGATATATTTTGAGATGTGTGACTGCTGTTTAATAAATTGCTGAGAATATGATGTAAAGTCCTGTGACTGATGGGAGATAATATAGCATTAGCACTGAATTAGCAAACCTCTTATTAGGAATGATAAGAGGATATAATTGTGTTTTTAAATCTCATACTGATATGTATTGGTGCTGGTACTTTTAAATAAGGGTTGCAGCCATTCCCTATTGAATACCGGGGAAGCAAAAAAGCATAATCCATGTTTACTGTAAACAAGTGTGTGGTTTTATATCAATTAGTAATCAATTTGTGGGGTTTAAAACAAATAAAAGCCAAAAGCATGCTGGGTGGCCCGCACTCTTCACTCATTCTGAAGTATCTTTTTTTCTTGAATTCCTTTTAAACATGTGGGGGCAGAGCCTTCCAACTATCAAAATTATAGGACGAAATAAATAAATAAAACATAAAACCACAACTACGTCACATGCCACGGTTTTACAATTTGATTAAAAATAATGAATGTTGGATATCTTGTGAAATTCCTCATGAAATAATGCTTTAGTTGAAAAATATGCAAGGAACTCCAATTTTGGAAATAATCCTTTCTGAGCTAAGGTTTGACATTAATGCAAACAGATGTCCAAGTGACACCGTATCTACACAAAAGTACTTTAAATGTCTAGACCTCCTCGACATAATTGCTACTCAGTTGCAACAGCAAGACAAGCTATAACTTCCAGAATATACACTTTTGGAAAACATGTGGCTATCCTCTCTTGACAAGTGGGCTCACTCCACAGTAGGGACAAGCAGAGACAATGGCTGGAGCCTGCAGATTCGGCTGTCCTTTCTTCACGGTGCTGAGCTCTGCTTCTCATTTCACTAATGACAGGGTCGCAGGCAGCCAACTGTTTCCAAAGCAAAGATGGGTAAAGTGCGAGGGGGTGCAAAGGGGGAAGCACAAAAAAACGCTTCTTTTTCTAAGCGGCTCCGGCCTCCATTTGGCAGCATACCAGCATATCCTTCTACAGTGTGCAGAAATGCCTTTCTAAGCATAAGGAAATACGTAAATAAATTGTGCACTTGTATCACATAGGAGAGTTAGTTGAGATTCATAGATTGTAAAGTACTATGGTTTTACACTTAACTTTCAGGGAAATGAATGTTTAGTGAATCATGACTGAAAACTGTATCATGGTGCTTGAACCTAGATTGAAGTGAGCCATATTTACATTAGTGTTAAAGTAAATATGTTTTAAATAACTAGATATTGTCTTAATGTATAAGTGACATTATTAAGTGACGTTAATAAGTTTTATTTTAAAAACGTTTTGTTTAAGTAACTTTTCATCGATGATCAACCAAGAGAAAGTCTTCACTAAAACATTTTTTACAAAAGCCAATTATTTATAAACTACATAAAGTATAATTTTATATTGTTTAATATTGCATGCATATTTTTAAATTTAATTGTGAATTTACAACCTTTCATGTTTGATGTATTTTGCAGTTTCTGAAGTTAGCATAGCAGAAGACCTTTCCTGACTGTCTCTTAGCTATTTTCCACACCTGATTACCAAGTACCTGCCTTTTGCCATTTCTTAGTACAAACCATCTTGACAGGTGTAAAATCTCAACAACAGCTTTCCAAATATTATACTTACTTGTAAAAACAATCCTGTAGTTCTTTGTCTTAAACACATACAAATGGGCAGACTGATTGTTTCTTACCTGAAGAACAACAGAAGAAACACACAGATGTAACTATATTCCTTCCTTCTTGATCAAACTGTAGCTCCAGAATGGTTCTCCACCTTCAACAGCAACTGCCTAATTGAGCACAGTGCCTCTACCATGCTCGATTTGAATCCACAGTCGTGTACAGGGAGGGAGGGAAGGACTGAAAACAGACGGGAGGGAGCCAGAGATGTTGTCCTACTCTACAGAATCCAATGGGAGGGGTGTGTAGAAGTCGAGAGTCTCCTAACAAATGGGGAAAACACAAACAGAACTGAGGTGAAAACATAGACCAAGGAAGATCAAAGAGTAAGGAATAGAGAATGATTTCAAGACTGCAAGATGAAATGCCTGCACCTTTAGATAATTAAAGAGTGGGAAAAAAGTTTAAAAAAAAAAAAAGTCTTTCATAACTGACTAGGGACGTGGACAACAATGTTTTCTTTTAAAATTACGGTTATTGTCATTTTTAATCTAACTTATAAAGCACTTTTTACAGAACGTTTCATGTCCATGCAGATCATAAAAGAAGCTAGAAATCAAGATCCCTCTGATCAAATGGATATCCACTAAAGTCAAACTAAATCAAGGAAACCACAGCTACAGTCACTGCATCTAATGACACTGTTGACACCAGCTTCCATTCCCATGTGATCTTAGATCTAAAATCAGTGACAGTTAATAACTCAAGTAAGCCTAAACTAGCACATTATCTGCTCGGTTTGTGAGGCCTAAAAGTCAAAATCTTAAATAAACCTTTAAACCTACTCTTCTTAAAAACACTATCCACATGAATCACTTCTTAATATTGATTAGAATCCTGTAAATGCTTTTTTCTCCTTAAAGAAAAACTTAACGATGCACATTTAATTGTAATCCATACAGAAAGGCAGTTTTACTCTCTTGTAAAAATGCTAAGCAGTAATGAAAATCTGAATGGAATAAACAGGAAAACTTTTAACAACATTTGGTTACCGGGAGGATGCATCCCCCACTCTCAAAAATGACTCACAGCCAGAACTTCATACATACGTACATTCTGCATCTTTCCCTCCTTTGGGCCTGTTGGCACATGACAATGTTTTAACAAGTAAGTGGATCCAGGTTCACCCTTCTCACACAGAAAAAAACAACAATGTTTCAGTGTGCTTACTGTTGCTATAATGTCTATGTTCTTGTCATACTTATAAGTAATAAATTGATGATTTATGAATTTTAGATTTCGTAAATCTGAACAGCTATAACACTATATATGTAAAGAACTAGCATAGTTGTTCATTTATCATAAAAGTAATTAAACAGTCAAGACTTTCGTGGTCACATTAACTTTTTCAACTAGTAATATTGTATGCTATTTCTCAGTAATACTTTATGACCTTCTCAAAATATTATTCATTCATTTATTATCATTATTCATTTGTGCATTGTGGAGTATTTGACGCCACATAATAGCCATTGCTTGCATGTTTACCCTGAAGCATGTCAGCATTTCAGTTACCTTAGGTTTTCACCGTCAGGACCTTTAGTCAGTTTGTATTATAAGCAATTGATCATTTTTCAATTATTATAGATATTTTTTTTCTTCACAGAACAGATTGACATTAGAAAAAAAGAATCAGAACAGTACAGAGCAGAAAAGAAATGATTCATGCAATGACTGCAAACTTCTTAACATAGCCAGACATATTAATAAGTGCCAACACACCACTATCAAGAAAGGTAACATTCAAATAACAAAACTTTGTAATAGTGGGTTTCCAACATAATATACGGTCTTATGGAAAACTTTGGGCACCTCTGGTCAAATTACATGTTTTGTTGTTTTTTTAAAAAAAGAAAGACACTTCCTCCAGATGGAACAAAATATAATATGACATAGTTGTGAACTGAAATTGACTGAAATTTTGTGCATGTTTGCTGAAATGAATACGAGCATCATGTCAGTCAATATTTGGTAACACCCCCTTTAATAAAAAGCAAACATATCTTCGTTTTTATTATTGATTCAAAATGTTTGAATTTATTCTTCTTCTTCTCAGTTTTCAGTTTGATTCTAGCTCAGAAGATGTTGATCTTGCACACACAGCATACACATCTTTAATTTTTTTAGATACTTTCAGTTAATTAGATTGTAATGTTTTTGATAACTTTATTGTTGGTTTAGACATTATGTTTACCTTCATTTCTTTTAACAGACTGTGAGATATTTGCTTTCTGTATGCATTGATATTTAGAAAATTTCAATTTTCCACCATCTACACAATGTTTTCAGTGTTTCTGGTGGCCCATATCCCTAAAAAAAACTACTCACCATGCTCAGCAGTTGGCAAGGTTTCTTTTCTTTTAAAATTATTGTAGCCAAAGGGTTCAAACTTTGTTCTATTAAGAACACAGATCCTGATTCCAAAATGCCTGTGGCTTATCTATGTATTGTGTTGCATACTTTAGATTTAGATTTTTTTATTATTGATTTTGCAATAAGGGTAATGTTTTATTCTGTTGACTGCTGCATGCAGATCAAGTTTGTGCAAGATAAAGCAAGGATGTCTTGCACAATTGGCCTTCTATGGATGGTTACATGAGTTTTCCTAGCCTAACTGATCTTGTCCTAACTTGGACAGTTTCCCTAATTTCCAATTTCTAAAGAATTGGTTTTATGCATGTAGCTGTCACGTTTTACACGTTTAATGACAAAAATAACACACCGAGATAGAAATGTTGGATTGCTGCAAAACTCAGCATGTTTTAGACAGATATGTATTTTATTTTTTATTTCACTGTATTGAGTAACAATACTATATCACCTTATAGATAAATAATACTATATCAGCTTTCTGAATAAAGAACATATATGAATTGACTAAAATATTGAATTCAGATAGAAATGTTGAATTGCTGCAAAACTCAGCACACAATTATGTCTCAGGCAAATATGTAAATGATAACAGATGTAGTTTGATTTGACACTGGGTCTTGCCACAAGAGGGCGTAAAAATGTTTCCCGCTGCCTAAATAAAAAGGTTCAGAGCCCACTTTTGGGTAGTGTACCTCAATCTAACATTTCTATCTGATTGAAATATTTTTGGTCAGTTAATATATTTTCCTTATTACCTATTATAGATAATATTATTGTTACTCAGGACAGTAAACTAAATATATAATTCTGGTAAATTAAAAGACACTTAAATGTTTGCTGCATTAACATATGAATTAATTAAATAATTTTAAAAAATCAATACTGACATATACAGTTTAAATCTGTGCCCTTATTTTTTTCTTTCCTGATTTTCTCCTGTTATGTCCTGTGCAATGCTGCAGGAGGGTCTGCAAATTATCCTGGAACACCTTGGGTGCAGATGGAAGTACACACTGGACAGGACTCCAGTAAATCACATGGCTCAACAGGGGCTACTTGCAGTCCCCACCTGGTGTCCCAACCTGTTTGTATGGCATCACTAGAAAACCAACCTGGGTCTCCATCGTAGTTTCTAAGAAACATTCTGCTTTGCCACTGGAGAACCCGTGAAAATTTCTAAACATTTTAGTATACATTTTCACATAACACATTGAGTTAAACACTGGGTAATACTAAAGCTGTAGTACAATGTAACAGCATCCTTATCGTGAACCATAACAGGAATCTTAAAAAGTATCTGTTGTTACTCTTACGATGATCTATTCCTTTTTATATCACTAAATTATAGCAGAGAACAAGAATGCTTGCAAAATGTCCAACAAGGTGAAAGGAACCTTGGATTCTACACAGAGAAAATAATCATCCCTCAAGCCAAAACAAGTCATGCTGCTTTGCTTCACTGCCAGGAACAGCAAGGGACAGTGTCTGTCAAATGGACTGTAAGATTCCAGGCATTGTCAGTGTGAGCAGTAATTGCTCGCTGTTTGACTGTGTTAGAGCAGTCTGAATCCTTCCCAAACCCAATTAGCAAATGAGGTTCAGCTTTCTTACTGTCCTATAACTTCTGGACTACCGAAGAGGAACAATCACTCTCTCTTTGTCTGCTCTGGCTGGTTTCAACATGGAGTTAAGAAGATCTTTGGGGTGTTTGTGTACACTTGTACTTTTAAATGTATGTAGCTCTCAACTAGTAGAAGAAGAAATTGAGACAACGAGTCTTAGCAAAGCCATTTTGGAGATGCTTCACATCAATAAGCTGTTGGTGCTTCAGCAAACAAAGCCACATCCATATATGAAGCAAGTTTATCAATTACTTGACACCCAGGAGTTGACACAGAGAGGTGATGCAGATGGGACTCTGGTGCAGACTTTTCGCAGTTTCCAAGGTAAGAAACACAAAACAGCATGTCCAAATTAAGCAATTGTTTGTTTACTTAACGTAGCTATCAGTGTTAGTGGCCATTTCAGCAAGATACTCAAGGTTATATCTGCACACAAGCTTATAGTAGAACTATTAATATACACACAAGCAAATGACAAATTGGAGAAAACAGTGCATGCCTTTGAACTGTGAGAGGAACCGGAGTATCCTGAGTAAACCCACACAGACATGGGGAGGACATGAGGACTCCAGACGGAAAAGACCCACACTGCTTCATGCTGGGATCGAACCCAGGACCTTCTTGCTCTGAGTCGACAGTGTTACAAAACAGAGCTAACTAATGAAAGAGCACAAGACCTGTATGGTAGTTACACACAAGCACACACGCATGCTGGACTTTGGCTCTTAAATACACTTGCTTGTGGAGCAGTGATTGGTGTTGAGGGGACCAGCTGTTTACAGACGCACTGTCCAGGTTGTTTTACAATTTACTATATGTTGATCAGATGGTCATGGCACATACCAGTATATACAATCACTTCCCTGTTCATGATGGGCTCACATTCCAATAAACCCATCATCAGTTGAATGTATTGTACACCGAAAAGCTTAATATATACTGAATGCTTCATAGCATAGCTTTCTTAAAACAAAGCTATTTTATAACAAAGAGATGAACATGTCGTGTTTAAGCAATAGAAATCAATTACAGCCGTGATGTTATTCGCGATAACACACGACCTCGAGTGTTCTATTGCTTAAACATGACATGTTCATCTCTTTATTATAAAATGGCTTTGTTTTTATACAACAGTTTTTTTTACAAATTAAATGAAGAAAATAAATTAAACAACATCAAGAAATTCATAATAAATGTG